>CAJVPT010005663.1:0-11923 GCA_910592055.1 Acaulospora colombiana | reverse complement strand
TGAACAAGTTTTTTTTTCATTTTTGTTAAGTCATATGTCCACTATATATAAATACAAAAAATTAATGATATTTTTTTTAAAATTTAAAAATTATTGAAATTACCTTCATTTTAAAAAAATTGGTGATTTCAGTGTTGCCAGTTATTTTATTTAATTTTGTCGAATAAGTTTTTTTAAGATGTTTTATTAGATTAAAAGTACTGCCTCCATTACAAGTATATATCATCCTGTAATATTTACAAGTAACCTTTCTATCCTCTTTAAAACTTGCACTTCTTGTAAAGTGTTTCCATACTTTACTTCTAGAAATTGTCAAGATAACTGAGGCCGATTCTGATGAATTGCTTGTATTACATTTTTAATATTGATATTGTCATGGCTAGTTAAACTGCTACTTTTATCATATGCAATTTATATACTATCAAATGAGTTTTCAAATTGCATTTTTAAAAGAAATAAATTAGCAAAGTAAAGGATATGATAAAAGTAATTAAGTAGCAAAACTATAATATCATAAAGAAATGTTAAAAAATTATCAAGAAGAGCAAAGGTATGAATTTTTTTAACTTGCCTTTTATATTATTTTTTTTTAAAAAAAAAAAACTATTTTAATTTCCTAAATAGTTCATTTAAATGAAATTAAATAATTATATAACAATTTATATGGACTGATGTCTGATGCATATCTGATTTGAATTATATTGGGTTTGATTCAAATCTAATTTGAATCCAATCGGATTTGGTCTGAATCCAATTTGGATCCAATAATTTTGTAAATTTAAAATTTGATTCAATCCAAATCCAATCGAATTAAAATTTTGAAATTTGATTTGATTTGATTTGTATCCGATTCACAGATCAATCGGATTCAGATCAAAATTGTGAACACTATTTACAAGTATATAAGCAGTCATAATTTGCTTAAAAATAGGATAAGTTTGAAATAACTTTACTTGACTTTGAAAGTTTGAATATAATTTCATTTTGATTTCTTGAAGATTGGATATCTTCTCTTGACTTTAGAACTAAAGAAATTGTCCTAGTTTTCTTAATTAATAAACTTAGGTTCTGAGCGAACCATATTTCTTGTAAAACACTGCGTGACACTATTTAAAGGATTCTTGGTAAATCTTTTCTTGGATATTTCCTTAATTATTATAAACTATTTCTTTAATTCTTTCTTTGGGAATTGTCCTTTTAAAAGCAATTTCACTTGGACATACTGGTCAAATATAAATTTGATCATATTTTGGTGATGATGACAGGACACTGCTCATCAAAAAGGACATTGGGATAAGATTAATTTTTCTTGAAAGAATAATTGAATGAATAACAATTTTGATAACTGGATTCCAAAACCACTACCAGATTTTGCAACTACTTATCCTAAATACTCTCTTGAAACTTCTTCTTCTTCTTCTCCAATCCACTCTTTGGATACTTCTAATCACAACTAATATAGTACAATCTATTCTTCTTCACTACCTTATAATTTAACAATAAGTAATATTTTTTAGGACCCTTGAAATCAAGCAGACCATCCTTACAACTTGAATCAATCTTGAAATAGGTATTTTCCACAAGGCCAGGATGATGATAAGAAAAGTAATAAACAGGAGGAGTGCAATAACAACCATTAGGACTATAGGGACGATGGATAGCAATCACTATCACACAGGAATAGGCCAGGCCAAAGGCAAAGGAATGAGCAAAGGGAAGAGTGCCAAAATTAATCTATCTATGATTATGGGTAAAATAATGATCAAAATTTCATCAATATACTGCAACAATTCTTTGAATCAATTGTTAGGATGAATACATTAAGGAACAATAATCAAAGGAAAACAAAATTGATGGATATACCAATCTTCAAAAGTGGGAAATAGGATCCTCTTACTTGGCTCAATAAATTTGATAAAGGATACAGGGCAAATTGCATCAATGAACTTCGCAAATTTGAAATACTTCCCTCTTACCTCAAAGAAATTTCACATACTTGGTGGTCTTCTATGGATGACCAAATTAATTATTGAAACAATACAGCACATCCAGTCGAATCTTTTGTGCATCAATTTTGTACAACTTGGTGTACTACTTATCACAAATTAAGGTAAATAAATCAATTAAGGCAGCGAATACAAAAACCAGGAAAAACTGTAGATGAAAACCTGAATGCAATAACTCTTCTTTACAAGCACATTGATCTTGACAACAACTACCCTTTTGAGAATAAAACCAAGCAATTCATTAATGGATTAAGGGATGAATTAAGGAAACCAGTTGAAATTTCTTGTCCTCTTGACATGGTTGAAGCTATTAACCATACTCATGCTGCTAAATCAGCCTACTCTAGGAATTCTACTTTGAGTACTTATTCTTTGAGACACAATTACTTGAACCAGGATGCTGATGAGCTCAAGGATATTAAAACAGTCATTACTCAACTTTCTCATGGATTTCAGCAATTGGTCACTTAAAATAATAGGAGATATACTGATAACAATAATATTAATAGCAATAATAGGAGAAAAAATCAAAGGAAAACTTATATCTGCAACAACTGTGAAAAAGTTGGACACTTGTAATGCAATTATAGGTCATACTGCAGCAACAATAATGGCAACAATAGAAACAATGATAATAATTATAGGAGGTCCTACAACAATAATAGCAATAATAACAATAGAAATCAATTCAATAATTATAACAATAGAAGAAGATGTTTTATTTGCAATCAACCTGGATACTTGGCCAACCAATGTTCTCAAAGAAATACCAACAATTTAATGAATGGGAATAAATTTAGCAACAATCAATCATCTTCCAACAATCAATTCAACAATCGCAATTAATAACTCAATCTTTCTATACAGAACTTTGCTAAAGTAATAAATCTCATAGACCAACATTTAAAAGATTAAGGGGACCTAAGGAGAATCAGGAATCCCTTATATTTTCAAATTTCTCTATATCAACATCTTCTCTACCTGAACAAACTGAACCAATCAACTCAAAAGCTGTGGAAATATTATATTATGATGCAAAAATTGACGACTATCCTATCTATTTGATTATTGACACTAGATCAATAAGCAGTGTTATTTCTAAGCCATTTTTGAACTCTTTGAGACGCACTATCCATGAACCATCTTTTATCAATCTTGTGAATATAAATGGAGGAAAAAATGATCATTGGGCAAGGTAAAGGATTTGTCAATCACTATTAAGGGAATTACCATACTTGTCACTGTGGATGTATTTGAATCAACTCAATATACTGTCATTATGGGAAATAACTGGATCACAAAAACCAAGGCTATTATCAACTATGACTATCAAACTATGGACTTGAATTATTTGGACAAAAATATCTGATGCAAGGTTACATATTGAGAAAAATCAAAATTTAATGATAATGGAAGACCTATAGGAATTGAATCTTTGGATAAGGAAAAAGGAAAGGAAATCTATGATTCAACTGATAAATTGAAATATGAGAAAACTTTAAATAAGAATCAAACTTATTGTATACTCTTGAAGAACTCTAATGAACAATCACTGGTGGAAATTGACAAATCAACAGTCACTATTGGACAGCGTGAGGAATCAATAACTTACATTTAGGAACTTGAAGCTATGCAACAGCCACTCTTGACTTCTAAACCTCTTCAAAAGAGATGGAAAGGACCAAAAACAATTTGTTGATGTAATTATTATTTGAAGCAGGAATCTGATATTTGTATTACTTGTCAACTCAAAGTCAAGGATTGGGAACTTATTCATTATTTGAATATAGATCACAAAAAGGAACCAGACAAACCACCTGATTTAACTCAGGAACAACAAAATCAATTCAACTATTTGATACTACAATACCAGGATATTATTGCATCTGATGACTCACCTGCTGGATGCATTGATTTGGTCACCGATCACATTATTATTGAAAATATTTTGCCAATTAAACAGTAACCTTATATAATATCTCCTGTTAAATATAAATTTGTGGGAAAGAAAATTGAATACATATTGATTCAAGGAATTATTCAACCATCTTATAGCCCTTGGACTTCTCCAATTGTGTTGATCAAAAAGAAAAATTGTTAAACAAGGTTCTGTGTTGACTACTGGAAGCTTAACAAAGTCATTAAAAAGAATACTTACCCATTACCTAGGATTGATAAAATTCTTGACTTGCTAGAAAAGGTCAAATGGTTTACTTCTTTGAATATGGCTTCTAGATATTGGCAAGTTGAAATAAATCCAGCAGATAAGGAAAAAACTACTTTCATCACCAAACAAGGAACTTTTGAATTCAATGTCATGCCTTTTGGATTAACCAATGTATCAGCCACTTTTTAATGACTTAGTGATCATATTTTCTATAATATCAAGAAAAAATATATATTAGTATACTTGGATGATATTAACATATACTATAACATTTTAGGAGAACTTACAATACTTGAAGGAAGTTTTTGAAAGATTTAGGCAAGCCAATCTCAAGCTTAACTTGAAAAAATGTCACTTTTGCAAAAAGAAACTCACATTTTTGGAATATATTATCAACCAACATAGAATTCAACCAGATCCAGCCAAAGTTGAAAAAGTGAAAAACTTTGCCAAACCAACCAATACTACTGAACTGAGAGGATTTATTGGACTAGTATCTTATTATTGTCACTTCATATCAAGTTTTGCCACCATAGCTGAACCAATAAACAAGTTTTTGAGAAAAAATATATCATATCTTTGGAATGAAAAATGTCAATCAGCATTTGAGGAACTCAAGAAAAAATTAACCACTGCACCAATATTAACCTACCCAGATTTCTTCAAGCCTTTTCTTCTATATACTGATACTTCTTACAAAGGACTGGGAGCTGTCCTAGCTCAATTGAATAAACAAGGAAATGAATATATGATAGTCTATGCAAACCAAAGTCTTGTTGGACCTAAACTGAACTATTCCACTATTGAAATTAAATGTCTTGCTATTGTCTGGACCATGAAATACTTCCATCCTTATATCTATTTTCAAGAATTTACTCTTATTACTGACCACTCAGCTCTTCAATAAATGATTAATAACCCCACTCCAAACAAAATAACAACATGATGGATACTTATTATTATGGATTACTTCTTTAAAATTCAATATCAAAAAAGCAGGAAGCATCAAAATACTAATGCATTATCAAGATTCTTTTTAACTTCAACACCTTAATCATGGATTTGAAAACCTATCAGCAACTATATACTTATCTCTCTACTGGAAAACTACCTCTAGACTTAATAACAAAGGAAATAATCTCTTTCAAAAAACAAGCAACACATTATTTTATTCAATACTACATATTATTTAGATGCAATACTAAAAACCCAATAGAACTATTCAAAGTTATTAAGGTAACTGAATTGAAATCAATCTTATACAACCTTCATAGAAACGTTCTTACTGAACATTTTAAAATTGAAGCAACCTACAATCAAACAAGAAGTCGATATTATTGGTCTAATTAGTACAAAACTATTACTAAATACATCAAAAGTTGTGATACTTGCCAACAACAAGGAGTATTTATATCATATGAGGAACTTCACCCTATACCTGTTGGATAACCTTTGATTGCATAAAAATTGATATCATTGGACCTTTGTCAATAACTTCTCAAGGCAACTGATATATTGTTGTAGCTACCAAATATCTTATCAAATGGCCTGAAACAAAAGCTCTCAAGGATATCAAAGCTATCACTATTGCAAAATTCATATATAAGGATATTATATGTCAACATAGATGCCCTAAAGCTCTCCTATCTGATCAAGGAACACTATTTGTTAATGAATTAGTGAATGCTTTATGCAAATTAATAACTATTCACCATCAACTCTCAGCTGCTTGCCATCTACAAACCAATGGATTAATTGAATGATTCAACAAAACTCTTTGCAATACTCTGGCTAAATATGTGAGTGATTATAGTGACACATGGGATACTTTTCTGGACTCAGCACTATTTGCCTACCGCTCTATTCAAAATTATACTACTAAGTATTCATCATTCAAGCTACTTTATGGCCATGAAGCAAGGTTACCTATTGATCTTCAGGATAACAAACAGGAATCTAATGACATGTTGGATCAACAACTACAGTGACATATTGAATTTATTACTAGTAATCTTAGTAATCTAAGGTTTAGTGCATAACAAAATATTGAAAAAGCATAGGACAAACAAAAACAATATCATAATTAGAAAATCAAAGTCCTCTGAGTCAAGTTTTCTCACATAGGGAATAAAATCATTTCGATAAACTTCATTAGTTATTTCAAATAGATAGTTCATGGACAAAAACTTTGTTTGATAAATTTGGTTTGGATTGCCTTGAAAGATTTTATAGGTGCACCTAGCTGTGTGATAATAGCTATAAGAATTTTAAAGTGGATTTTCCTGAAAGTACTGTTGCCACAATTGTTTGGGGTCCTGGGTAGTATTCAATAGTTCTCTCAAATAATATAAATTAATTAGAGTGGCTATGTGATCAGATTGTTACATGTGTTGCTTAATTTCCAAAAGAGTAATTTTGATATTATCCCTTACTGAGGTGATAGGGTTATATGGGGATTCATACCAGTTTGAAGTTTCATTCAAAATAGATAACATATCTATTTTGAGTAAATCCAGTTTCCTTGTAGCTGATTGTTGGTGGCTGAGTTTGGGCATTTTTGATGGGAATTTTCCCATATAGACATTCCTTAAATATATTTTAAGGTTGTGCCATTGATGATCAATCCATCCCAATTTGGTTTGATATGATGGCTTGTCCAACTGATCATCAGTTCCTGTTCAATATTAAATAGATGGGCTTGATGAACGGTTTATCACCAATTCCCATATTCCATATCTCAATTTCCTTGAAAATGCCTTGTGTTAATAGACTTGAGCATACTATTGAACATCCTAATCCAGTGATCAGTTGCATCATATTAGTGCAAGAGAAAATGAAATTCCTTAATTGGGCTTTACTTCGTTGTCATTGTTCAGAATATGAAGAATAATTGACTTCCCTTTGAACTAAACTTTCCATACTTTATAAGCAATTTAGAGCTCAGAGAGATACCTTGCAGCAGCTTCATATTCATAGTCATGAAGCTATGGTTCAATATTGGCAACAAATAACTTCATTTCTCCAAGTGAACTTAAGATGGTTGGCTTTGGAGCTTCTTCAACAGTTGACAGTGCACTCAGAAATTCAAGCACTTTATCTCCATGTAGAGGAACTGTGGATTCAACTAGTTCAAGTCAATGTTCTTCCAAATTTACCTTCCTCCAGAGCCATTAGTGAGTGACAGATGAGTTTAATCAGTCCTCCTTCCTGGAGTATTTCCTCAGCTTGACAATCCTTGCATCTGGATCAAAGATCAATTTATAATCCTAATCCTTCTCAAGTTCCAAATGATGTGCCTTCCCAGAAAGAGGAATTAAATAATTAATTTTGCTATTTGTTTTTCAATAAAAATTCCTTTTTGTCACTTGATACTGAAATATTTTGTTGTCATTGTGACACTTTATGGGCTGGTGACTTGTGGTATAAAGTGATACTCTGAGGGTCCTTATTCCATATTTGCATTTTTCACTCCTAATAGGTATTATATGTCCCAACACTTACACATAAGTGTCAAGACCATCCAACTATATTGTCATGTCCAAAGAAGATAAATTAATAAACTAAGATAAGAGAAGCTATACTTTAATAAATAAAATATGACATAATAAAGAAGAAAATAACTAAAATAAGTGACTTTTTTAAATGCTATAGCCTCAAACACTACACTGCGCTTGGCGCTACGTAACTGATCAGCTCAAAGGCATATGTCATAGGTTTCCCACGTTTCCAGGAAACCAAGGTTGTCTACAGCTATGTATATGGATTCAGTAAATCACTTAGTACAAACATGAATATATATAATAACTAATACTAATAATGTTTTTGTTTTTCCTATAATATATAATGTCCTATAACTATATAATGATACATGGCTTCCAAATTGGTTGTTCATGATATTTTTTCAATCGATCGGTGTTCACTGCTCTTTTGAGTACTTTGTCCTCCATGTTCCTCAATTTGTATGCTCTTGGTGCGATGATGTTGTGAATATAATATGGTCCTGTCCATTTTTCCCTAAATTTATCACCATATACCTTTGCTTTTACTGATTCATATAATAAAACTTTGTCTCCTATGTTAAATTTTTGAACTTTGATTCCCTAATCATGATATTGTTTTTGTTTGTCCTGTGCTTTTTCAATATTTTGTTATGCACTAAGCCTTAAATTACTAAGATCATTAGTAATAAATTTAATATGTCACTGTAGTTGTTGATTCAACATGTCATTAGATTCCTGTTTGTCATCCTGAAGATCAATAGGTAACCTTGCTTCACGACCATAAAGTAGCTTGAATGGTGAATACTTAGTAGTATAATTTTGAATAAAGCAGTAAGCAAATAGTGCTGAGTCCAAAAAATGTATCCCATGTGTTACTATAATCATTAACATATTTAGTCAAAGTGTTGTAGAGTGTTTTGTTAAATCGTTCAGTTAATCCATTGGTTTATGGATGGTAAGCAGCTGAGAATCAGTGATGAATAGTCATTAATTTGCATAAAGCATCCACTAATTCATTAACAAATAATGTTCCTTGATCAGATAGAAGAACTTTAGGGTATCCATGTCGACATACAGTATAATATTCTCATACTGTATATAAACTTTGCAATAGTGGTGGCTTTGGTATCCTTGAGAGCTTTTGCTTCAAGCCATTTGGTAAGATATTCAGTGGCTACAACAATATATTGGTTGCCTTGAGAAGTTATTGACAAAGGTCCAATAATGTCAATTCCTATGTGGTCAAAAGGTTGTTCAACAGGTATAGGGTGAAGTTCCTTATGTGGTATAGGGGCTCCTTGTCACTGACAAGTATCACAACTTTTAATATATTCAGCAATAGTTTTGTACTGATTAGGCCAATAATATCAACTCCTTGCTTGATTATAGATTGCTTTAATTCCAAAATGTCCAGTAAGAATATTTCTATAAAGGTTGTGCAAAATTGATTCCAATTCAGCTACCTTAATAACTTTGAGTGGTTCCATTGAATTTTTAGTATTGTGCCAGAATAATATGTGGTGTTGGATAAAAAAATGCGTCACTTGTTTTTTAAAAGAGATTATTTCCTTTGCCGTTAAGTCCAGAGGTAGTTTTCCAGTAGAGAGATAGATATATAATTGCTGATAGGTTTCCAAATCCATGATTAAGGTGTTGAAGTTAAAGAGAGTCTTGATAATGCATCAGCATTTTGATGCTTCCTGCCTTTCTGGTATTGAATTTTGAAGGGGTAATCCATAATAGTGAGTATCTATCATATTGTTCTTTTGTTTGGAGTAGGGTTATTAATCATCCATTGAAGAGCTAAGTGGTCAGTAATAAGAGTAAATTCTTGAAGATAAATGTAAGAACGGAAGTATTTCATGGCCCAGACAGTAGCAAGACATTCAATTTCAGTGGTGGAGTAATTCAGTTCAGGTCCAACAAGACTTTAGCTTGCATAAGCTATCATATATTCATTTCCTTGTTCATCCAATTGAGCTAAAACAGCTTCCAGTCTTTTGTAAGAAGCATCAGTATACAGGAGAAAAGGCTTGGAGAAATCTGGGTAAGTCAAGATTGGTGTGATAGTTAATTTTTTTTTAAGTTTCTCAAATGCTGATTGACATTTTTCATTTCAAATATATGGTGTATTTTTCCTTAAAAGCTTGTTCATTGGTTCAGCTATGGTGGTAAAATTTGGTATGAAGTGACAGTAATAAAATGTTAGTCCAATAAATCCTCTCAGTTCAGTAGTATTGATAGGTATGACAAAGTTTTTCACCTTTTCAACTTTGGCTAGATCTGGTTAAATTCCATGTTGGTTAATGATATGTCCCAAAAATGCGAGTTCCTTTTTACAAAAGTGGCATTTTTCCAAATTGAGCTTGAGATTGGCTTGCCTAAATATTTCAAAAACTTCCTTCAGGTGTTATAAGTACTTCTCAAATGTTACAGAGTATATGTTGATATCATCCAAGTATACTAATACATATTTTTCCTTGATATCATAGAAAATGTGATCCATAAGTCATTGAAAAGTGGCTGGTGCATTGGTTAATCTAAAAGGCATGACATTGAATTCAAAAGTTCCTTGTTTGGTGATGAAAGCAGTTTTTTCCTTATCCACTGGATTTATTTCAACTTGTCAATATCCACTAGTCATATACAAAGAAGTAAACCATTTGGTTTTCCTAGTGAGTCAAGAATTTCATCAATCCTAGGTAGTGGGTAAGCATTCTTTTTGATGACTTTGTTAAGCTTCTAGTAGTCAACACAGAACCTTGTTTCTTTTTGACCAACACAATTGGTGAAGTCCAGGGGCTATAAGATAATTGGATGATTCCTTAAGCCAACATGTGTTCAATTTTCTTTCTCAAAAATTCATGTTTAACAGGAAATATTCTATAAGATTGCTGTTTAATTGGCAAAGTGTTTTTAGTAATAATGTGATGGGTGACCAAGTCAGTGCGTCCAGCAGATGAGTCATTAGTTGCAATTATATCCTGGTATTGTTGTATCAAATGGTTGAATTGATTTTATTGTTCCTGGGTTAAATCAGATAGTTTGTCTGGCTTCTTTTTATGATTCATATTCAAGTATTGAATAAGTTCCCAATCCTTGACTTTGAGTTGACAAGTGATACAAATGTCAGATTCCTGTTCCAAGTAATGATCACACCAACAAATTGTTTTTGATCCTTTCCATCCCTTTTGTAGAGGTTTGAAAGTCAAAAGTGGTTGCTGCATGGCTTCAAGTTCCTGAATACAAGTTATTGGTTCCTTATGCTATCCAATAGTGACTGTTGACTTATCAATTTCCACCAGTGGTTGTTCATTGGAGTTTCCCAAAAGTGCACAGTAAGTTTGATTCTCATCCAAAGTTTCCTCATATTCCAATTCATCAGTTGAATCATGGATTTCTTTTCCCTTTTCTTTATCCAAAGGTTCAATTCCTATAGGCCTTCCATCAGCATTAAATTTTGGTTTTTCCCAACATGTAACCTTACATCAGATATTTTTGTCCAAATAATTCAAGTCATAGTTTGATGGTCATAAATGATAATAGCCTTGGTTTTTGTAATCCAGTCATTTCCCACAATGACAATATATTGAGTTGATTTAGACATATCTACAGTGACAGGTATGGTAATTCCTTTGATAGTGATTGGCAAATCCTTCACCTTGTCTAATAATTGTTTTTTTCCTCCATTTATGTTCACAAGATTAATAAAAGATGGTTCATGAATAGTGCATTCCAAAGAGTCCAAAAATGGCTTAGAAATAATACTGCTTATTGACTCAGTGTCAATAATCAAATAAATAGGATAGTCATCAATTTTTGTATCACAATACAATACTTCCACAGCTTTTGGGTTGGTTGATTCAATTTGTTCAGGTGGAAAAGGTATTAATATAGAGAGATTTGAAAGTATAGGGGATTTCTGACCCTCCTTAGGTCTTCTTAATCTTTTAAATGTTGATCCATGAGATCCACTGCTTCAGCAAAGTCCTGCATAGAAAAATTGAGCCATTGATTGCGATTGTTGGATTGATTATTGGAAGATGATTGGTTGTTGTTAGATCCATTCCCATTTGTTGAATTGTTGACATTCCTTTGAGAACATTGATTGGCCAAGTGTCCAGGTTGGTTGCAAATAAAACATCTCCTTTCATTGTTGTTATTGTCGAACTGATTCCTATTGTTATTATTGTTATTATTGTTGTAGGACCTCCTATAATTATTGCCATTGTTCCCATTGTTGCCATTAT
>CAJVPT010005662.1:0-11924 GCA_910592055.1 Acaulospora colombiana | reverse complement strand
CTTTTCTTGATCATTTGAAGTCAAGTTTTTGAGTGAAAAGGTTTGTAAACAAAAGAGAAAAGATAGAAGTGACTCTTAAAGTTATACTTCAAGTTGTTTTAATGAAAATATTAAGACTTTATTAGCAAAGAAGTATAGAAACTTCTTGTAAACATCCTTTTTGTGTGTGGTCAAAGGATTAGCAGAAAGAGTTTTTAGGATTTAAAATTTGGTAAAATTGAAATTTATAATAAAAATATAGTAAGTGAACTCAAACTTTTGAAAGCAACTGTATATATATTTTTTTTTTAATCTGCAATCATTCCACTTTGGCATGTCTTTATTGAGATATTGAGAGATACTTAAATATTTTACAGATATTTACAAAGTAACTAACTCGTCATTATACATTATTAGTTAAAAAACTATACTACTTAAAAAATATGAGAAGTCTACTAAACTAGTTCAGACTAAATAAAACTAAGTCTAAACTAGGTACTCTAAGTTAGATTTGGAGGACAATATTTCACTCTCCTAGTAACTTGGCATAGTGCCTCTAAGTCAATCAGGATCATTGCTAAAAGTTTATCACTATTGATTATTCTGAAAAACAATGAATTGCTAAAGTTGGCACTAGAAAAAAAGTAAAGGAGGAATACAAATTAAAGCCCTTCAAAAGGTTCTTGCTTCATTTCACAGTTTTCTCTTGAAAGGGATTTGCCTGATTGAAATATTCTTTAAGCTTCATGATATTTGAGAAACTTAGTTATTCCTAAAAGTGACTTCAAGAAGAATATTTAAGAAACTTATCCTTCTACTGATATATAAATTCACTTATCACTAGTGAAGCCAGTGTCCTATTATGGAAGAGTTTATCTAACTAGGATAAATAAATCTTTTTAAGAATTTTGTCTAACCAGTATAAAAGCTTGGAGATTTCAGCTTTTGTTCAAGAAAGCCTTTTCACTACCTGAGAAACTTAATGAGAAATGGGAGTTGGATCTTCTATTCCTATCTATTGCTTGCCTTTCAGTATTATAATTGTTTCTTAAAGGTTAAACATACATGATTGGAAGGGAAACTTTTTCTAGAACTTTCTTTTCTACATCATCACTGATATATCGAGACACATGAGTATGATCAATAGGAGCTTGTTTACTTTTTCTGAAACCAATGTGTTTAATGTTAGCTAATCACCTTTGGTGAGAATTTGTGCTACCCAAAATTCAGAGTCAAACTGAGATAGGCAAAATTTTCTAAAAAACCATGAGAGCGATAGCTCTAAGAGGCCCAACAGTAACTGAAAGGAGAAAAATAGGCCCTTCTGTCATCAAAATCTCTATATATCTTTCATTTCAAAGGTGAAGAAGATCTTTATATACTTCACTATTGGTTCTTTTTTCTTTAGAAACTTTCTTGCTATTGCTATTAAAGGTGTTACTTGACTTATTCTTGATCACCAGAAATCAAGTTTTTGGTTAAAGAGAATTGTAAACAAGTAAAGAAGAGTAGAGATAATTCTTGAAGTCACTCTTCAAAGTATTTTAAGAAAAGTATTAATGACTTTTTTAGCAAAGAAGCAAAACACTTCTTAAAACATTTTTTTTGTGTGTGGTTAGAGGATTAGCAGATTTTGGAAGCAACTGTATATATAATAACTTATATATAATAAATATATTACATATTATATATACTGATTAGCCTATTCAATAAAACTCTTTCTACTGATCCTCTGACCACATACAAAAAAGATATTTGCAAGAAGTTCTTATACTTCTATGCTAATAAAGTCTTATTACTTTCCTTAAACCAACTTGAAGAAGCTTCAAAAGCCATCAACTACTTCCCCTTCTCTTGCTTACTATCCTCTTTAAACAAAAACCTGATCTCTAGTGACCAGAAAAGACCAAGAAACACCTTTCTTACCCATAACAAGAAAGTTTTTAAAAGAAGAAGAACTAATGGTACTATCACCATATACTGTAGAGAAATACTATAGAAGTGTATATGTGATGAGAGACAGCTTTTCCACTCTCTTGTTATTTTGTAACCTTTTCATAGTGCTCGTTCTTGTTTTTTTCTGGAGAATTTTGACTATCTCAGTTTGACCCTGAATTTTAAGTAGCACAAAGTTTCTCACACTGTAATTGAATAGATGGATCACATTAGTAAAATACTAAACAAGCTCCTATTGGTTACCTCATATGTCTGAATGCATTTCCTCAGCTCTATAATAACCTGGGATTCATCATAAGTCATTGGGTCTTAGTGTGAGTAGATATAGAACATCTTTTCGTCTAATCACTGGTTTCTTCAAGAAAGAGTCCATCCAATCATGGTAAAGATCACAAGATACTATAACTGAATTTTATGGTTATAGTCATCTACTCCTGGCTACTGAGTAGGTTCCTTCTCCAGCTCTATCAAATAGGTAAAAATTTGAAACAAAATCCCTGCAGCAAAGTTGAGTTTCAATGGCAGGTGTAACATAAAGGGAGAAATTTTTATTTTGGGATGACATGTCTCACTTGAGCACATTGATTAGGGGAATTTAGAAGGATCAATGAATCTTCTTTCCTGGTATGTAAATTAGATTGATCTAAGTAATTCCTCTCGACAACAAGCTATCCTGTGAATTGGAGCAGTTAGAATTTTACAACATGGAGATACTGAAAGCAGCTGAGAAACAAGCAATATGCCATTGACTGACAAAGCCCTCAAAGAGTAACCAGCTTATGGAATCAAAGTGGTAGTAGTAGCATAAAATTTTTAACTTTCATAGACAATTCTAGAAACATTTTATTGTAATTATTTCTTGTAATCTGCATTTTGCATCGATTTGAAATGTTAATAAAACAAGGCTGAGTCATCATTTCAAAAAAAAAAAAAAATACTGATTAGCCTATTAAGAGAAATTATACAATACTCTTTTAATTTTTTTTAAATCAATTTTATAATATAATTTGATTATTAGATAATTATATTTGCTTTAGTCTATTCTTTAATTTAAAATTTCAATATAGCTTATAAATTTCTTTTTCTATTAAGGTCTCCTAATAATAAACCTTATTTATTTTTATATATTTTATTGATATAATATTTACTCTTTTCAAAACTTTAAATCTTTTTAACTTGCATCAATTTTTGTATTTGATAAGATTATCAAAATACCTAATACTAATCTAGTTTTTATTTCAGTTGACTTGAAATAAGTTCCATTATCCTTTATTTTATCAGAATATTGATAAAGTATTAATTATCTTATAATATATGTAGACTAGCTTGATTTGATAAAAATCAGTTATAGATAATATTGTACAATTATAAATTCTTCCATTAACTTTTATTTAATGATATAAATGACTTATAAGTTAATAGTGCAATAGTTAATACTTCATAGGTCAGATCACAAGATCCATATTCAATTTTACTCAAATATAAGACTGTCACAAGGAATTAAATCCATCCATTGACATAACTGTAAACTAACCAATGTTTTTAAATATAGTATCCAGTTTATATCTAGATTGTGATCAGGTTGTGATCTGAATTGAATAGAATTATTACTAACACACTATATTACAAAAATGGTAGCAAGAAGAGTAGATTCCAAAACCAGTAGTATGCTTCTCAAGATCAAAACAAGAAATACTACTCATTCAAGGACACAAATGGTTTAATATGAACTTATATACATAAAAATAATTCTTCTATAATAAGTCAGTCCCAATCCTTATATATGTAGCTATGCTGATTTTCACAAACTTGACTATTAGAAGGCCTTAATAGGAGGAAAAATCTATGAACCACTTTGAAAAATCAAAAACTAGAATTCAGGATACTGAATTTGACAGTCTGATAATTAGAATATTCTTAATAAAAAATTGTTATAGGAATAATTAAGATGGAATCATGTGACCTTCTAACTTAGGGGTTGGGTTAGTAGTAAATGTATATAACATTGGTTCAAATATATTGTATATATAGCTATTCATATAGATAAGATTTACTATAATATATATATATAACTACCCATTTGTAATAACACAACAGTTTTAATTAATAAAATTACAAATTAAGGCCATAGATTTACCAATAAAAAAGATAGCAAAATGATTCAAACGTATTCAAGATAGGTAACAAAAAGATCAAGAGAATTCACGTAATTCACTATAATAGGACCAAAATACAAGTTTAATCAGAATGATTAATAGCTACATAAATGAATACATAAAGTACAATACTAACATTTTTATATTATTATTATTTCACTCAACAATTAATATGGCCTTGATATGTTGGTTTTCTTTTTCCTGAGAAAAAGGCAACAAGTCACAAGGTAGTTTATAGCTTATCAAGTTTTATTATTACTAAAGCTACATCCCTATACCATAGCATTAGTTATTTTATATAAATATAAATTAAAAACAATAATGAAACAAGGCTAAGCCAGTTAAAAAAATTTTTTTTTCAAATAAAATAATTAAGATTACAAATAATAACATTTTATTATTATCCAATAGAGTACTAAAATTTATTATACTGTAATATAATATTTTCACTTGGTTTTTATATAATATTGAACTTTGGATCTTATTATTGTAATCTGAGAATATTACCATTGTATTATAAATCTATAGATCAATAAAAACTTGAAATTTGTTATATATAACTTATTATATACTGTAAATATAAGTAAATATAGAATATGAAATCTATTAATAAAAATTTCAAGTAAAAAACTCTTTCTGCTAATACTTGATTATGTATAAAAAAGATGTTTACAAGAAGTTTTATATTTCCTTGCTAATAAAGTCTTTATACTTTTATTTAAACAACTTGAAGCTTGTCTTCACTTATCTCTACTATTCTCCCTTACTTGTTTATTAACTTCTTTAAATAAAAACTTGAGTCTCTAGTGACCTGAATAGATTCAAGTATGTATTTCCTCTACTAAAGACAAGAAGGTTCTAGAAAGTAAAAGGACTGATAAGTAAAGTATTATCTTACAGAATTAGAAGTGACAAAAAATAAAGGTTTTGTTGAGAAAGGCTTATTATTCATCTTCTTACATACTGTTTTGTATCTTTTTGAAATGTTTACTGTTTTTATAACTTTCTTGAAAAATTTTGTTTATTTCAGTTAGATCCTAAATTTCTGGTAATACAATATTACTTGGAATCTGATTGGTTGATACTAAACATGTTAGTAGTTGAATATAAACAAGTTTCTACTAGTAATTTTATATGTTCTGATAATATTATTGGTAATTGAAAGAGTAGATTGGTGCCTTGTATCTGCCTTACTTCTCCAATTAGATTAACCTATAGATCAAGTTTTATAAGATCAATAAGATATGAGCAACAAGTTCTCAGGTAATGAAAAAGCTATTATTTGTTCAAGTTGTGATCTTTCTCTCTTATTATTCTGATTAGACAAAGTTCAAAACCAAGATCTTTTTTTTATCCTGATCAATTAGTAAGACTAAATGGTTTTTAGTTTATGCTAAGTTTTAGTCTTTTGGTTACAGTTGAAAATGTATTTCTCCAGAAGTTATTGAAGAATATTATAATTGATGAAGATCCCTATTACTCTTAAGACCCTTTCACCATTACAAGGTAAAAGAATTATTGAGAAATCTAATCTTTGGATAATAGAAGATATACTGTATATCAGTAAAATTCCTTTAATTAAGCATGGCTGTTGAAAAGTATCATACTGAAACAACATGGCTCAGTTCCTATTGAGTCACATAAGAACTTAAAGTTTATTATAAGTTGTCATTATACTATAAATGGATAAAAAATCAATATCCAAAGAAAATTGGAACCAAGTGTGTCCTGGAAGTAAAGGTTTTCACTAAATAATAAGTTTCCTCAAAAGGTACACAAGAAGAAAATCAAGATCAAGAATGAATAAGTTCCTCAGATAGTCAAGAGAAAAAAGATATTCCAATTAGACATTTCTTATTGAAAAAAAGTCTTGAAAAGCAGGTCTTTGAAGAAAATAAAAAAATTTTTTTTTTTTTTAATTTTTATTCTTTTATTTTTTTATTGTCTACTTAGATATTTTTAGACATTTCTCTTTTCTTTGTTCAACCCATTCTTTTATGGTTTTCTATATTTCAGCAGCTTGGTATGATATATAACAGTGACAATCTGTTGACAATAATGCAGTAGACTAGGAGGGTTTTTATTCAAAGACATTGTGGAGCAAAATTTTGTCTTCAAGGTTGAGCTTAGAGACTTTTATACTTATGATAAGTTAGTTAGATTAGAATAATAGTTTGATTATAGGTTTTTTTTTTTTAAAAAAATCCTAAGTCAGGCTAGATATGTATGCTTTATTAAACATTTGTATACTTTATATTATAAATGTTATAAATGTTTTGCTAAAGCTATATCTCTATCTAACTCACTCATCTCTGTTTTAAATTTCTTAAAACTCTAAGTGCAACTTCGGAAGTGATTTATTGCTTCATTAGTAATTCAGATATAAATTCTTTCAACTGCTAACTTCATTGCTTGTAGATCACTACTACAAATTACTCTTTGATGTTCTGACCAGACTTAGAATCCCAACCACTTTATTCCATACTCCACTCCTTTTATAAGAATCTTCTTTAGATATTCATCTTCTAGTTTTTCTTCTTCTAGTAGTGATTCTTTTCTTATTAAGGACATAGTTTTCTGTTCTACTGGGATTGGAAGTCTTCTTGTCTTGTTTTTTCTACTGATTCTTTGAGTTTACTTCTATTCAATAATCTTTTTGTATCTTATGTTCCAAATTCTTTTTTGAATTTGATTGCAAACTCTTTTTTGTATCTTTATTATTTATTTTTTAGCTTCTTTTTCTATGTGTTTACTATGACATTTTAGATTTGTCATTTCTAAAATAAAATCCTTTCTTATAAGACCAGTACAAAGGCTTAGAGTATCTTAACTAGTTGTAAAAGTCTGTTCCACTAGTCTAGAAATCCACTTGTCAAACTTTCCTAATTTTTTTTAATTATTGATGTTTTGTTTATTATTTTTTTTCTCAGTTTCCTTTCTTCTTTTTTGTAGAAACTGTTTAAAGTTTTTGAGAATTCCATCTATTTCTTTATTTTATTCTTCTTGAAGTTGATTCTTATAGGTTAAATATTCTAGCAAGCGTTCTATTGTTTCATTCTGTTAATTACATGCAATGCATTTTACTTGCTTATATAGGTTAGATCTTATTGTGACCAATTTATATAATATTGAAAGCTCATCATTGATCAGTTTGATAAAAAAGTTTTTTTGTCGAGATTATTTGAAAAATATATTCCATATATGACTATCTTTTATTCTTTTCCATACTAGATCCCATATGTAATCTTGCTGCTCTAAAATTTGATGACTCTATTTTTTCTCTGTTTGATTTTGCTGGATCCATTGATAAGCAATTGTTTTACTGTTCGTATTTTGATAAACTACCTAATTGGGCCATCTAAGATTATATTTTGTCACCTGATTTCTGTAATGATTTTGTGGGAGTTAAAATTTCTTTATTTGATAGATGAGAGTTTTAGGACTTCTTTGACTAAGGCATCTGCTTCTTTATTATAAGGGTTATTAAAATATGCTTTGATTTTAGTAAGCTTTGGATTTACTGTTTTTTTCTTTGTTAGCTCCACTATTTGTGCCTATAGAGACTAAATTTTTTTCT
Source organism: Acaulospora colombiana (assembly GCA_910592055.1). Lineage (NCBI taxonomy): Eukaryota > Fungi > Glomeromycota > Glomeromycetes > Diversisporales > Acaulosporaceae > Acaulospora > Acaulospora colombiana. The sequence goes on along the minus strand of CAJVPT010005662.1, from coordinate 4,256 downwards.
TTTAGCCATCTCTTGTATGTTCTTTTTGGATTTTTCTTTTCTGTTTTCTTCCATTTAGTGATACAAGTCTAATTATCTGTACAAATCTCAACTATGCTATTAATAGGAACTACTAGAAATATGGTTCGAATTGCTATCAACTCAGTCCTTATAGAAGATAATCAATTATCTACTTCTGTTTAGAATTTGCTTTCTCTTCTAGAATTGCCTATCTGAATCCACATGGCATCTATTTTCATTTCTTCTTTGCCATTATTGATCAGTGATCCATCAGAATAAAAGTTTAACTTTTCTTTGGATCCTAGATTACATTAAAGTATTTCTATTAATTGATCTAAATATACTTCTTCTTTAATATTTTCTCTGATTATAGTTTCCTCTCAAATTTTTATATCCACATGGTCTATTTTGCTGTTTTGAAAAAAAGGCTTAAAAGAATATTGATCTCTATAAATTTCTTTTATAATCATGTTCTCAAGTGTTACTTTGGGATTAGAGATTTTTAATTCTCCTGTTTGTCTAGTAAATATCCTTTTATTGAGATAAGGTATTGTGTAGATTCCTTTTTTATCTTTTTTTATGATACAATTATTGTTTTGTATTGTTTCTTTTGAGTATTCAGTGTATTTTTGTAATCTTGTCTCCTGGCCATTATTAGTATTGTAACAGATGAAGTGTTCCACTATTGTATTATATTTCTTTCTTGCTTGTTTTAATTTTTCCCAAATTAGTTTATTATTTTTGTTGCTCTATACTATCCATAATTTATATCGTTTATCTTGATTAGAACTTATTTTAAAGTATTTTGGTTCCTATTTTGTGCAGTTTTCTTTTCAAGTTATTGTGAGTTATTATACTTGTATATTTGAGAAATTTTTAATTATGATTTGATATTACTCTGGAATAGATTCTTTGCTTGTATTTTATATTAGTTGAAGCATTTATCAATTCCTTATTTCTATACTTTCTTGATCTAATAACTGATCTAAATAAATCAGTTTATTATTTCTTAAAAATGATATGGCCTTTCTATATTCTTCTATTGTAAGGTATTCTTGAATCAGACTATTTTCTTTACTCCATTTAAATATTTCTTGCTATTTTTAACTGTAAAAGGTTATTCATATGTCTTTTGCCAATTTAATTACCTAAAATGAGAAGTTGTCTTTATTTATAAGTGGCTTAGTAACTTGCAAGTTAGTAAATTAAGTGGCTCCCAATATTTGATTTGTACTTGCTTGAGTCTAATAATTGTTGTAATCTCAACTAATCCTAGATTATTTAGCCTATTATATAAATCTGTTATTTGACTTTCTCATTGCAATATTCAGATACTTTTCAAGTTGAGAATCTTTGGATAATAAACTACACTATTCGGTATAGATCTGCATAATATATTTTTATTTTTGAAAAGTTTTCTATATACTGCTATCAATATGTTATATATTTTTCAAGACAATATGCTATGTTGCATTTTAAATTCTATTCTGAGTATTAATACTCTATTTAGAATATAGAAGGCCTGTTTGTCAATATTCTTTTACTTTTCAGGGCTCTAATAACTATGTTAACTTCTTTAAGTACACGTTCTTTGAGTTCAATTGCAGTCTTTTGATTAATAGTCTAGATTTCCAGAAATCTAACTTGTTCTATTCTATCAAGTTTTTTGACAACTTTTTTTTCGATGCCTATATGTACTTCTTCTGGATAACAATTAGGGTTGTTAATAGTTATAAGTATCAACTTGTTATTATTGATTTGAAAATTATTAGTCTTGTAAAAAGCTCTCGGGGTTTTCAAGATTTTTTTCATATCTTTATTAGACCTTGCTATCCATATTATGTTATTCATAAAGGTTATGGCCATATACCTTAATTTTAACTTTCTAACATTATAGTCTTTTAGATCAGAATTCCAAGTAACTGATATTTTGTATCTCCTTTGAGTATCATTTTGAATTTTGCAAAGTAGGGGTCATAAAAAATTTGCAGAGTAAGGGTGAAATGGTTTTTTCTTGATCAATTTCATCTCCTGCTACTATAGATTATATAAAATCATTCTCAAATATAATTTGAAATTCACTATTTTGGAATAGATGTATCATAATCTTAATAAAGCCTGTTAAAACTTTAATTCATTTATTGCTTTAACTAATATTTTTAAGCTAATAGTGTTATAGGCTTTGGCTATATTCTAAAAAAGTATCCACAGTTCTTTCTTATTTTCTCTAGCATCTTTATAGATATTGTTAAGAATTTGAATAGGTTCTACAGTACTTTCTCCTGATAATCCTGTATAATTGGATCTCTTAAAGATATTGTTGACTTTACAAATTTTTCCTATCTGATTGGTAAGGATTTTAGTGAAACATTTTTATGTGATCTCTAATAGAACAATAAAACTGGTATTTGAGAGTTCACAATTCTATGGCTTTGGTTTTGCTAGCAGATATATATAATTTTGTTTCTAATAAATTGGAGTGACTTCCTATTTCATAAAGTTGTTAAGCATTCTTCTCAAGAATTTCTTTTCTTTCTGGCTTAATTTCTTAAGTATTTCATAACTAATTTATAATCTGTTTAAAGCTTTATTATTTGGAAGTGTACATAATGTTTTACTTAATTTTTCTTAAGAAATTGGTTCAAGTAATTCTTTATATCAAGCTTCTTGTATAAATTCTTTGGGCTTGTACTCATCCTTCCAATCCTTTGGTAGACTGTTATAACTAGAATTTAATTTTTTGAATGCCCCTATATAATACTTTTTAATCTTTTCTTTGATTTCACTTTTCTGTGTTGTGATATATTTAGTATTGTTTTTCTTGATTTTGATTCTAACCTGATTTGTTAGGAAGTTGACTATTCTTTTTTGATTGTATCATAGATCTTAACACATTTATTCTAGAATTGCTTTAATTGCATCCTTTGTCTTTTTGACTTCCAACCTTTGACATATAAATTTTAATCCTTCTATCATATCTTGGATATTTTTTCTAAGGATTCTTCAATGCATATTGAAAATATTATATTGAATACAAATGTTTTCAATCTAGTAATTGGGCTTATGAAAAGTATTATGTTTTTCTATAGCCAAGCTGAGGATCTGTAGATTAGCTATGTCTTTTGATGTTTCTACCTTGTTAAAAAGTTCTTTCAATCATAAGGCTTTTCTATATTCAACAAACTTTTACATAGCAGTTTTTCAAAAGTTTTCCAAAATCTATTTGCCTGAATTTCCCTTTCTCATAATTCAGTTCTTCTTATAGCATGGGTTCAAGAATTGTTTTAAACTTGTAATTCAAACTTTCTTGATATATTTGTCATTATGATGGAAATGATTCCTTTATATCTATTCATTTTTGAGTATTTGTAAAAGGTTTATTGACTTCACTTTTTGTGAACAGGTTTTTGTCATGAAACATAATTACTAGCATAGTGTGATCACTTTCCTTAATATCTTTTATGTTTTGATTGTTGAAAAAAGTAAAAAGTAGCTTGTTAAATTATATGATATCCAGATATAATCTATTTTGCTACTACTTGTTGTGTCCCATCTTGTTGAAGTTTTGTTTTTTCCTTTTCATATAACTTATATATCTATAAATCCCTATTTATCTAAAAAGTTGAACAATGGAATTTCTGGATGCCATGATAGTTTAAACAAAGCTTTGGAGAAGGTTTGTCTATTTTCTGGTAGATTGTAAACTGTATTGAAATCTCTTATCACAACTGTAAGATAACCTAGTTCATACTTTCTTTTGATAAGACTTGCTAATTTCTTCTGTACCTTTTTGCTTCTTTTTTTATCTAATGGGATGTATATCTATATAATACAAAATTTTTTCCATTTCTTAAGCAAGCTAATAGCAACTATATATTTATTTTCTTCTTCTACAGATACTACTTTTTTTTCTAGATCTTTTCTGATTAAAAGACTAACTCTTGCTTCAAATGATATCTCATTATTGATACTATAGAAATACTTGTAGGTTTTTTAATTGTTGAAGACCCATTGTATATTGGTTTGAGTTAATTTTGTTTCACATAATCTTAGTATACCTATTCTTTGTTCTTGTATTTTCTCAATACAACTCTGTTGATTTGTCTTATCTATAATACCTCTGATGTTGTGTGTATCTATTTTTACTATTTTATTATAAATTGCATCCTTTTTATTGTTTGTTTCTATTATTTTGTTTTGAATTTGGCTATTTAAAAATATTTGTTATTCCTTATGTAAAAATAATATTATATCTA
>CAJVPT010005661.1:0-11924 GCA_910592055.1 Acaulospora colombiana | reverse complement strand
TAGTTTTTTTATAGTTATTAATTTAAAAATTTTAATGTTTCCTAGTGAGGGACATTTGACTTATATCCCTGTCTTCCCCTTTAGGGACCCATCTTTAGTTGGAGCTACTGTCACTGTAGTATCCTCTATGGCTTGAGTCTTTCTTATCAGTTGATAGTGTTGGCCAGTTTTGAATCATTAATTCTTTTAGCTCCTTGTACTATTCTGGCATTCTTTCTTGTTTCCCAAGTCTCATTCTTATTTATTGCCAGGATAAGATTCTCATTTTGTTATCATTCAAGAGTTGATCTTTGAACATTATCTGTCTGTGCTTGAGGGAGATTCTGTGTCTATTATATCATTCTTCTGTGACCATATCTCTAATTGCTTTGCCCTCATTTTTAACTGATTTTCCAAACCATGTATGTGCCATTGGTACCATTGTGATTCCTTGTATTTTCAATATGTTTAGAATGTCGTTTGTCAGGTTATTTCTTTTTCTGATCCAGAATGGGAGTTTGTCAGTAAAAATTGAAGTATTGAACTAGTAGTTATTTTGAAGCTATTGGAGTCTAATTTGGGTAGTGATTCCACACAAGTTGTGACTGTTGAGTCAGTTTGTTAGATTCTTCCCATGCAATAAGATTTGCCGGTCTCATAGGTTAAACAACTTGTAGCTGAAGTTTGCATGAAGGATACTGTTTGGAGTTATTGAGGCTAGGCCAACTTTGTGTTTAAATGTTTTGTTTATTTTGCTGCTCAGCTTGTCACATTCCTTCTCTAACAGGACTAAGTCATTGAGTAAGTATTCAATTGCTGGAAAAAGGGCCTGGTTGATTATATAATATGTCTGTTTGTTTGTAATTTTCTTCCAGACCAATGTTCTGGTCATGATGTCTATTTTTTCCTTGATAATATCCTTTTGCTAGGTTTTCTTTCCATCCTCTATTATCTATATTCCTAGAACTCTTATTGCTTCATTTTTCTGGACTAGCAGAATCTGAGTTCCGTTGAGCTGTATGCTTTCACTTCTTTGTTCTGGGGACACATTGATATAGATCAAGGATAATTTCTCACCATTTACCTGTATGTCATTTATCCTGAGAAACTCGGTGGCTTTGTTTAGGATGGCTTGCATTTCTGCTCTATTGCTTGTGAATCAGGTAGTGTCATCCATATATACAGTGACTGTAATCTGTGCTTGCCTTCTTGTTGTACTAGCAATTCCCTTCCGGCATGGGGTGGTCAGGTCAGGTCTAGTAATATTTCTGTCTCTATTGTGTAGCCGCTGTGATGGTCCTTGATTTCTTGTAATAGTGGATCATAATACACCCTCTATAGGAAGGGGGAGATGGTATCTTCTTGATCGATTTCATCTTGTACAGAGTACTCTTCTGTTAGTCTGTGTACTGTGATTACTTTGTTATTTCTATTCTCCAATGTATTATTCAGAATTTTGATGTCTTCTGACACTCGGATTCTTCTTAATGCCTGAATTAGTATTTTCCTATTCATGGAGTCATATGCCTTACTTATATCTTGACTAAAGATCCAGGCCTCTTTCTTGAATTCTCTTGCCTCCTTCATGACATTGTTGAGGATGTGGATTGGCTCCTGCATGCTTCCTCCAGGTAGTCTTGCCCAGTTGTTGGTACACAGAATCAGATGTTTGTTGCACACTATTACAAGTCTTAATATTAGAATGCTCATGAAAACTTTTCTCATTGTTTCCAGCAGTATGATAGGATGAGTAATATTGATGTTCCCCATCCAGTCTTTGGGTTTTGGTATTGGGTACACATTTCTATTTTTCCAGTCCTGTGGGATCTCTCCTGTTCTCATAATTTTGTTGAAGAGTAACACTACCAGCTTTACTCTCTTCTCTCCCAGGTTTTTAAGTACGATGTATGGGATTCCTGATAGTCCTGGGGCGCTGCAGTTTTCTTACCACAGATTGCCTTTTTTATTTCTATGGCTTCTATTGGAGCCAACACGTCATCGAACCATCTGTCCTGGATTGTTTCCTTAGGCTTGTACTGTTTTTCCCAATGTGAAAAGTCTTTTATGTTAATATTTGTCTGTGCCTTGTTTATTCTTGAAAGTGGTTTCGGATCTTATTCTTAACTGTGAGTGGTTCCGTGATTACCTCGACCTCATTCTTCACACTCTGCTCTATTAGCCTGCGTGTGTCTATAAACCTGTGTTGGTGGTTTAAGATACTGTTGATCATTCTTTTTGGATGTTCCTCCAGATTCTTGTATCTTTGTTCAATATGTTTTTGTATTTTCTTCCTTTTTTCTTTCTCGACAGTGTACTTGACTATTTTGTTCTCTATTTCCCAGATCTCTCTTGTCTCGAATAGCTATCAGTAGAGTTCTTCTTTGTTACTAATTAGGTTTTGCTTAAGTAAGGGTGGTTCTGTTATGACGTTCCTTGTTGCATTTATTTCCGGTACCAGTTTTTCGATTTGCGCTTCTATGGCGGGGTGCGTATATTCAGGTTTGTTTTTCATGTCAGACATTTTTTATACAGTGTACCAATCTTGAGTGGTCCTTGCATAAGTTTTTTGTATTTGGATTTGTGTATGGTGCTGATGTTTTTCTTTCTTCACTTTTTCTTTAATGTGGTTTCTGCTGCCACCTTGATTGATTCTTTGAGATATTGCCATATTTCCTCTACCATTGTGGAATTTTCTTTGAAGAATTCGGTTACTTTTTCCTCTATTTTCCTAGTGAACCTAGACCATTGTTTAGAGCTGGAGTTTGTATAATCAATGATGTTCTGTCTGTTGTTTTTCCTATTTGCTAACTTACTCCACAATATATGGGATGTGATGAGATGTGTAACTACCATTTTGTGATCTATTTTGATTACTGTTTCCACCTCTATGTGTTCAGCATTGATAATGTGTGGTTGTAATGGGCTGGAGACCCATATATAGTCCAATCTGCTTCCATAATTTGATTTTGTTCTGTTGTATGTGTAGCTTCTTTCATCGGGGTGGGATTGTCTAAATGTGTCTATGAAGTCATAGGTCTCTAGTGAGTTGATGAAATGCTTGAGTTTGACTCCTTTGCCTTTTTCTGAGGTACAGTTCTTTTGATAGTCTACTACTTCATTGAAATCACCCATTACTATCACATATATGTTGTTGCTTTTTGCTTTATTGATTTTTGCCTTGCACCATTGTAGTAGTTTTTTCCTGTCCTGTTTGTTGACCCCATCTGATGAGTTGTAAATTGTTACTATTTTGTATTAAATTTGCTCTTTGAATGCCATGTCTACTGCGATCCCTCAATTGATGCATTCCTCACACCTAAAGATATGTATTGCCCATTTTTTCTTTATTAAAATGCTGACTCCTGCTCCATAGGCCTGTTGTACTGGGTTTGTTGACCAGATTTGATATCTGCCTTCTTTATCACGTCATCTTTGGTTCCCTGAAAGCCAGGTTTTTATAAGCCCTAGTATATCTATTTGTTGTTCTTGTCTGTATTCTAAGATTGCTAGCTTGTCTGTTTCCGAATTGATTCCTCTAATGTTTAGTATTTTTATTTTCCAGAAATTAAAAGGTTCATTGATATTGAGTTTCTTTACATTTTGCCTATTGGAGGCTTGATTTCCAAGATGTCCCCTAATCATAATTGTTTAGGATAAAGGAAGGGGTTTGTTTGGGAATGTTGGTTATATTGATAGGTGTGTCAAGACATTTCATCATTTCTTTCATGGTAGATGTCATTGTGGATTCTATCTAATTAATTCTTTCATTTATTAGTCTCTGATATTGTCTAATGTCCAGCCTTTTGGGTGATAGAGTTCGGAAGCTTGAACTTTCAGGTGAGAGTTCAGTTTGGGGGAAATAGTCTGTAATTAGTGGTCCTTTTGCTTTGATATGGGGACCTGCTTCAATTGCTGTGACTCTCTTGTCCAGGATGTGTACTTGGTATTTGATTGCTTCTAATTCTGCTTGAATCTGTCTAAGGATATCTAATATGTTTTCCCTGCTTGTAGTTGTGTAAGATTCTTTTGTTACACTAGTGTATGTACATCCCGTGGTGAGAGGGTTAAATGTGATTCTTCTGTCTTGTTTGATGAAAAGGTTCTCTTTTGCGTTGTTTAACCGGAGCCTTGATTGGCCCAGTCTGTTGGTTCTTTCTCTTGATGTTGGTTTCTCCTTTGCAATTGGGCAATGAATATGTTCATGGGTATGGGCTCCACAGTTGAAGCAAAGTTTCGTTGCTCTTGTGACCCAGACCAATTCACTGTCCTGGAGGCGGAAGTTCATGCCTCGTGCTCGGTTGAGATTTCTGTCATCCTTGTAGTATAGGATGGCGAATTACTTGTTTTGATTCATAGGGGTGAGGGGTAAGTATACTGCTTGAGCTGCTGTTTGTTCGATAATCTCTTTGAGTTCTTCCACTGAAGTTCCCAAGGGGAGGTTGGCGAGTGTTGCGCTATACTAATTCCTTTTCTCTCTTGTAATATGGGTTCTGACCATTGGGTATACCCTCATACAGAAGATATCTTTGTAGATAGTCCACTTCTGGACCTGTTCCTCATATTCCTCTCTTGTTCTGAACTGGATGATTCTGGATTTAACTTGTCCTGCTGGTTGCAGAGTTATATATTCAATCTGAGTTTTGTCTTGAAATAGATTTGCAATATCCCTTTTCTGAAAGTGGTTGGGGATGTCCCAAATTCTAATAGATCGGACTTTGCATTCTGTGGTACTGATTTGGGGTGCTAGTCTAAATTTGGCAATCTCATTATCAGTGATCTGAATCTCACATGCGGTGATGGCCTCATAGTAATTGTCAAAAATGGCAGCAATAGTTGGAGATCTGATCGGCTCTTCTGTTCGAATGTGTTTTAGAGTTGATAGATGCTCCAGTTTGTTATGAACTTGATGGATTTTTTCTTCGGTTGAGCATTCTGGCAGTTGATCTATGTCTATGAAGATTTTCCTTGGGCAGAGTGTGTCAGATGTTTCCTTGGAAGTTGTTCTTTCTGTTGCTTTATATCTCGGTCTCTGCTCCTCTTCATAACTATACTGGTTGTTGATGATATTCTCTGTGCCGTTAGGTGTCTCTTTCCCTTCTCTAGATGTTGCCATTATTGAAACTACTGTTACTGGTGATGGTGATCTAGATTCCGTATTCATTTCTATCATTGTTTTGACAGTTTCCATGGTGCCCTCCTCAGGATTTATGCTATTATCCTGTTCTTCGTTCTTGAGTTCCATGTTTTCATATTAGGTTTGGATGAGGTCCTGTGTAGTTGCTGAAATTGTTATCTTTTTTTTTTTGTCTGTTGTCATTCTGTTTCTCTTCGCACTGGTAATTGGGTTGAATTTGTTTGATACTTTGGTTTTCAGGAGTGGTTTTGCAATTTTGCCACTACCGGTGATGATTCTTTCACTGGTATAGTTAACTACAGTATCTTTGACTCTAAGGAATCTTCTGGACATGATTGTTAGAGGAGCTCTTTGCAAGCATTGAATTTTTTCTTGTGAACTTTGGGTTGTTACCATAAAAGGAAATTTTCATGAATTTTGATGTGAGTGGAAAAGAGTTTTTTTTTTCAATTATTTTATAGATAATAATATATGTATTTTATAAATAAATATAATATTTTTAAAATTTTATTCTTTTTTTTTTTAACCTGCAGTCAGGTCAGCATGGCATGTCTTTATTGTATATATGTTAGGTATTTACAAATTATTGTGACTTTCACATATTGACTAACTCATCATTGAAAAACTATTTCTCTAAATGCAACCTAGGGAATGATATTTCGTTCCTTTACTAATTTGAATAAATTCTCTAATTAATAAAATCATTGCCTACAGGTCATTACTGTAGATCATTCTAAGTTCTGTCTGCAGTTAAAAACCAAACCACTTTATTCCGTGACAAATCCAATCCTTAATAATCGTCATATATTTCTTTCCTTCTATTTCTTTAATATCTTCCAGGTTCAAATCCTCTGAAGATAATAATAGTTCTTTTTGGTCCTATTCTGTCTGTTCATCAGGTCTGGGCTTGGGCCTCTTGTTTCTTTTGTCCTCTTCTGTAATGTTTTGCTTCTTTTCCCATTCTATAACTTTGGCACAGTGAGTATTTCAGATCACCTTTTTAAAGTTTGAACTCATCTTTTGATAGAGTTTATCAATTATATCCTATATGTTTGCTGGTGGGATCTTAAGCTGTTTTTTGAGATACTTCTTCAAGAATGTGGTCTTGCTTTCTTTCATATATTCATAGATAATATTGAAAAAGTCCCTGTCAAATTTCTGAATCTCTTCTAACTATTTGTCTATCCAGTCACTTATTTTAGATTGAATTTCTTTCTTATCTTTTATTTCTTTACCAATAAGTTTCTTGATCTTTTAGTTTACATTCTGCCATAAGTTTTTCTGAGTTTCCCTAGTGGCTAGGCATTCAAAAAGATATCTTAGTGTCTCTTCTTGAAGTTCACATGCTGGGCAAGTGGTCATAATATACATATCAGATTTCTTCTTCTTAAGTATCTGTAAGATTAAAAGTTTATTGTAAGTTAAGTTAATTAGGAAGCTTTTGTTTTTATTGATTTTGAAAGAGGTATCAAAGATATTGGTTGAATTAAAATGGTTCCAGAAGGTTGGTCAGTCTATAATTTTATCATTTTGGATTCAAAGATCTTGAATCTGTTTCTGTGTTATCCAGTCTAGTCCAATCTTTTTCTTATTGAATATTTTAATGAAATCTCTGATACCAATTTCTATTGTGTATTCTTCCCATGCTATTATCATGAGGACTCTTCCTAGCTCTAGTAGCTGATGCCAAGTTATTGGGTTCTCCCACCTGACCTGTTTGGCAAGTAAGTCTATTTGATTGTTGAATTTGTTGGTTCTATGGGCTTTGATCTTTAGAATTTCCAAATTCAGATCTTTTTTCTTTACTAGGTTCTTGATTTTATTTCAAAGTGGCCAGTTAGTGATTATTATCCATCTTCTTGTAGATGTCTCTATTTGTGAGCAGATGAATTTCCATACTTTGACTGCAGTATTGCAATTAGTATAAATTGTAACTGTTGTGTTTCGGAGGCTATATATAGTGCAGTAAGAATAATTAATATTTCAGTCCTGATTTCTAATGGTCATGTAGAAGCTTTTGCTGAGAACTGTTTAACTATTTAGTCTTTTTCTATTATGATCCAAGCTAAACCCATTTCAAATTCACAATCTGGCATCCCTTTTTTATAAGAGCCATCTGTATAAAATGTGAGCTGATCAGCCATATTTCTTTTGTTATCTCTTAAGATGCTCTTAAGTTCATCTCTGTGTTCTTCTATTTGTATGACTTTTTCTATTAATGTGATATCCTAGTCTTTCACTTTAATCTCTACTTCAACTGGTCTGGAAGTTGGTAGAGCCACTGTTTACTAAAATGTATTTGTTTGCCAGCCTGTAGAATTTTTTAGCAGGAAGATTTGTTTCCTTTTTCTTAGATTATTATGTCAATTAAGCTATAGGAGAAAATAGATCTATAACAGGACTACTTCTAATGTCTGCTCTGTGCTATCTGATTGAAGATGAGTATTATTACTAGTAAGATCATATACTAACTAATATGAAGTGAAATAAATTTTGTTGTTTATGGATGCTATCTTTTTCCATGTATCTGTTGAAGTATTAACCTGAACTGCCCAGTAAATCTTCTTTCTATCTGGGTTTGTTAAAATGCCTCAGTTTACATATTGTAAACTATCCATTCAAGCCTATATAAAGAGTTTCATAGAAGATCTCGATTTATTGTTATTTTTTCTTTCACTTTTTTGTATCAAGAGGGAACTGGTCCCTTGCATCTGCTATAAAGGATTTGAACTACTCTCCATTTCTTAAGTGTCATTGTGATAGTATTGATGAGCTGGTCTAGAAACATGATCTTGTATTTTCATAATAATGGAATGGCTTTTCCATATTCTCTATTCTCTTGCAGTATGGATTTAATTGTTAAGATACCTTCCTAATAATCAAATATGTTTTTCCATTTCCAACTTTGAAAAGTGACTTGTATGTTATTTGCCAGAGCCAGTGTTGTAGTTACCAAGTTTTCTTTCATCAGATTGTAAGAGTTAATAGAATTGCTTAAAATATTACCTGACTTTCAACATTTGATTTGGCTTTGTTTCAGTCTGATTATGGTAGCAATACCAGAGGCCTCATTATTGTTAAGCTGACAAAAAAGTGCAAGTATGTAAATTTCTAGCTGTATCTCCCAGATACTTTTGAGACTATATATTTCTTTATTTAAATACAATTGTTTGGGATTATTCCACAGACTAGAACCTTGTTCTTGAATACTTTCCTAAATATGGCTGTGAGATTATTACATGTTTTCTTACTCAGGTATATGTACTGTATTCTGTATTCTATTCTTGGAATCAGAACTCTATTAATAACATATCGGACATATTTTTCTGTCAGCTTATTCTTGATTATTATCTGAACTACTATCCTGATCTCTGATTTTATAAGACTAATAATGTCCTGATTTTTTTGTCTAAGTCTTAACCAGATACCAAGAAATTTAGCCTGGTCCTCCTTATTGATTTCATAAACTATAGTATTTTCTGTTTCAGCCTAAACAGTTCTGAAGACTTGTAGGTTTCAGTTAATAGTAAGAAGGATTGACTTCTCTGCATTGATATGAGAATTATTTGCTATATAGAACTTTTTCACTTCTTCCAAAATCTTTTTTAGGTCTTCCTTGGATTTGAAAATTCAGGTCGTGTCATCCATATAGGCAATTACTGCCTGCCTTAAGGAGAGCTTCATCTTCTCTTCAGAATTACTAAAGTTGGGAGACCATTTTTCTTTCATGAAATAACTTAGGTTACTGTTGTTTTAGATCTTGCATAAAAATTATTTGTAGAAGATTCTTCATAATAATGGAGAAATTGTTTCTCTTTGATCTATCCTATCTCTTGCCACTATTAGATTAGATAGTCCATTAAAAAGGATGATACTACAGCTTCTATCTTTGAAGAGGTCTATTATGAGCTTCTTAATGGTTGTAGAGATTCAAATTTGATCTATGACCTTTTCAAGTATGTGCAGATATATTGTGTCATATGCCTTTGCAGTATCTTGAAATAGGATCTACAATTCTTTATTCTTTTCCCTAGCCTCTTCGCAAATGTTGTTCAGCAGGTGAATAGGCTCTACTGTACTTTCTCCTTATAGCCCAGCAAAGTTTGGTCCTTTTAAGATTTTGTATTGCTTACAAATAACTGATAGTCAGTTGATAAGGATCTTAGTAAAGTATTTTCAAACTGTTTCTAAAAGGATGATGGGTCTTGTATTACTCAAATTGCATTTTCAAGGCTTGGGTTTGAAAATGGAATAAATGTTACTACTTTTCTATTTCTTAGATATTTGACCTGTGATTAAAACTAAAGATATAAAATTCTTTTTTCTTTAATCCCTAAATGCTTGAGCATTTTATAGCTAATGTATGAGGGGCCAGCAGCCTTATTGTTTGGAAGAGATTGCAAAGTAGCTTCGAGCTCTTTTACTTTGATTTTTTCTATTAAAGATAAATACTATATTGGGTCAATCCATTCTTTGGATTGGTATTCTTTTTTTCAAGAAGGATCTAGATTCTTGAAGTTGATATTTCTCTTTTTGAAAATCCTTTTGTAATATTCTTCAACCTTGTTTCTGATAGTTTGAGAGTTAGTAGCAATGTATTTTTTCCCTTCCTAATTTGTGATTAACACTTGATCTAATGTAATTCTTAGTTTTTTATAGTTTAAGGTTGAGCCCAACATCCACTTCTAGTTGAATCTAAGATCATTACATTTGTTATTTAGAGCCTTCTTAATTTGGTTTTTAATATGAAGACTTTCTTTTTTTTTGCATATCATTCTGAGGGTATGTTCTATTTTAGTGATTTTCCTCAATTGCTCTGAGATCTCTTCTTGCGACTGGGGAGGTGCTAGTTCTTTATCAAGGGATTTATAAGTGCCTTGTAGTTTCTAAATGGCCTTCTCTATATTTTCCATGTCTTCTGTAATCTTCATATCCCAGTTAACTTGGATTTTCTTTAAAAAAAATTTGATTTTATTGGCTTCTCTATAGGCTTCAAAATTTTTCTTTGGAATTACTAATCCTATAGTCAATTCTGTTATGTACTGAGTTATTTGTCCATGTGAAGGTGATATTCCCTTCTTTTTCTCAAGAGTTTTGGATGTCTATATAATTCTAGTCTTCTAGGAAGTTGAAGAGACCTATTTCAGCTTTTCTGTATCTTGGGGTTGTTTTGTTTGTGGGTGGTAATCGATCCACTATTGAGTTGACAACTGCATTAAAGTTACCCATTATTATAACTTTGAAGTGATTTCTTTGCTTATCTAAAACCTTGTTTTGAAGTAGTTGTTGTAGCTGTCTACTTTCAGCTTTCCCAGATGGCAATTACACTTGGTAGATATAAAGTTTGCTTCTTATTGATATAAAGTTGGCTCCTATTATATATTTTTTTATTTTTTCAATTGATTCTAGCTTTTTCTCAATATTTTTTCTAATGAGAAACTTTACTTTAGACCCTCTGGGTTTTTCATTATTACAGATGTGAAATAATTTATGCATTTGCTATATAAAAACAAAGTCTACTATTTCTTCTGTCAGTTTAATTTCACAAATTTCTAAAATATCTATATCAAGATATTATATAAGTCTAAATAGTCTTTATTGCTCAAGACTAGTATTAAAGCCTCTAACATTATGTGTTTCAATAGTAATAGTATTGTCTAGTGTAAAGTTGTCGATAGTATAGTTCTTATATAATATTTGTACTTTGTCTAGTTTATTAATAGTGTTCTTTTTAATTATACTAATAAACTTGTTAAGTGGTGTGATGTGTATTATGCTGGAAAGGGTTGTATTAGTTTGTGTTATTGTTTCTATGACCACTCCTTTCTTTCAGGATGAGCTTGATTCCTCTTGTGGATTAAACTCTCTTCTGATATACCTTGATTGAACTGATGCTTTTTAGGAGCAATTATTCTATCGCTTTCCTCTTATTCTGTTCTGATAACTTGTTTTCTTTTTGATTATATTTATTTTAATATTTAATTGCTTGAGATTATTCAGAATCTGGCCCAGGAGATCTTGATCACTTTTACTTTTCGGATAAAAACTTTGTGATCTATTATGCAATTTTTTTCTTTTGTTACAATGATTGATTGGCTCTCTATTACTACTGGTAGCAAAGTATTTAGAAGTGTTTGATATCCCAGCCATATATTTGCTACCTTGGAAGTTGCATCTTTTTTCTTTTACCTTTTTTTCTAGGTCTGTTCTTTTCTTAGATTTGCTTTCAGTTTTTAAGTTATCCTCAGATATTGTATACCAGTTTGCTCTATTGTTATTCTGATGTCAGTTTAGCCCAATTGTCTTGAACGCAATTCAATATGTGTTGTTTCAGGATAAGCTTTATCTTTGTTATAATTACTGCTCTCTGTTTTGATCATTTCTTTGTTATGCACTGTGTCCTTTCTAAAGTACTTTTTAGCATTTTAGCTGAGTTTATGACCATGTATAGATATATGTCATCTTCAGACCTTATACAAATTTTTTGTTGCTGTGAAACAGACTATTATATATCTTCTTCTTTTCAAAGTAAAAGGATTTCTTGGTATGTAACATGCTTTGATCCCTATATGCTACATTGCTCTTGCTATAAGACTTGTGAAGATATTGTGTATACTATATAGTTATAAGGATTGGCTATTATAGTTTTTGAGAATTTCTTGATGAGTATAATTGTGATCAAGATCCATCAATATGACAACCACTGTCTTGTTTTCTTCTTTTGCTACCTTTTGTTTAAAGAATTTCTTTTCTAGTATTGAGTATGAAGTTTTCTATTTCTCTGCTTATATAGGTATCAAGATAAAGTTTT
>CAJVPT010005660.1:0-11925 GCA_910592055.1 Acaulospora colombiana | reverse complement strand
TACAAGGCTAATGACTCCCAAATTAATAGTAACAAATCGGTCCTTGTTACAATAAATAATCCTAACCAATATCCAGATCTCTTTTATAATAAATTTTTGTCCTAAGCTCTCTTAAAGTTTTTTTCAGATTTGAAGCATATATATAACAATCGGCAATCACTTTTTACTTAAAAACTAAATTTAGATATACATAACTAAATCACAAATCATCCTTAAGTATAAATTATAATGCAAAGAAATATTCAAATCATATCATCAAGGAGATTGATCTTGTTTACCATAAATAGTAATCTAGAATAGAATTATGGTTTAATAAAGAACCAATAACTCTTTTCTATTTTTATTTCTTTTTTATTATTTTTTTATATCATATAAGCATTAGAACTGATATGTCGTATGACTTAAATATATATATATATATATATATTTAATTCACAATTATGCTGCAATGGCATATTTTTATTGAGATATTGAGAAATACCTAAATATATTACAAACTTTCATAAAGCAACTAACTTATTGTTGTACATTATTAGTTAAAGGAATAAACTACTTGAAAAATATGAGGAGTTCATTAAGCTAATTCAGACTAAACAAAACTAAGTCTAAACTAAAATACTCTAAGTCAGATTTAGGGAACAATATTTTACTTTCCTATTAGCTTGGCAATAGAATCTCTAAGTCAATCAAGAACATTATCAACCGTTTGTTACTATTGATTATTCCAAAAAATGATTAATTGCTAAAGTTGGCACTGGGAAAAAGGAAAGGAAGAATATAAATCAAAGCCCTTTAAAAGGTTCTTGCTCTATTTCACAGTTTCCTCTCAAAAGAGGTTTGCCTAATTGAAATATTCTCTAAGCTTTATGATGTTTGAGGAACTTAGCTATTCCTGAAAGTGATTTCAAGAAGAATGTTTGAGAAACTTATCCTTCTGCTGATATACAGATTCGCTTATCACTAGTGAAGCCAATATTATATTATGGAAGAGTTTACCTAACTGGGATAAAGAAATCTTTTTAAAAACTTTGTCTAACTGGAATAGAAGCCTGGAGATCCCAGCTTTTGTTCAAGAAAGCCTTTTCACTACCAGAGGAATTTAATAAGAGATAGAAGTTGAATCTTCTTTCGTACCTATCACTTGCCTTTCATATTATAATTATTTTCAGAAGGTTGAACATATACGATTGGAGGGGACACTTTTTCTAGAACTTTCTTTCCTACATTATCAATAATGTATTGATACATATGAATATGACCAATATGAGCTTGTTTACATTCCAAAAACTAATGTGTTTCATATCAGCCAATCACCATTGATGAGGATTTGTGCTACCAAAAATTCAGGATCAAATTGAGGTAGGTAAAATTTCCAGAAAATTATGAAAGCAATAGCTCAAGAGGTCCACAAGTGACTGGAAAGAAAAAAATAAGCCCTTCTGTTATCAAAAACCTCTATATGCCTCTCACTTCAAAGGTTAAATAGGCCTTCAGATACTTCATAGTCAGTTTTTCTTCCTTTGGAAACTTTCTTGCCATTGATATCAAAAGTGTTGCTTGACTTTTCTTGGTCACTAGGAGTCAAGTTTTTTGAGTGAAGAGGTTTGTAAACAATAGAGAAAGAGTAGAAATGACTTTTAAAGTCATACTTCAAGTTGTTTTAAGGAAAGTATTAAGAGTTTATTAGTAGGAAGTATAAAACTTCTTGTGAATATTCTTTTTGTATATGATTAGAGAATCAGTGGAAAGAGTATTGCATGACTTACATATTTTTTTTTTTTTTTTTTTTTAACCCGCAATCATGCCACATTGGCATGTTTTTATTAAGATATTGAGAAATACCTAAATATTTTACAGACTTTCACAAAGCGACTAACTCGTCATTGTATATTATTAGTTAAAGGACTATACTACTTAAAAAATATGAGGATCCACTAAACTAGTTTGAACTAAACAAAACTAAGTCTAAACTAGGTACTCTAAGTCATTTAGGGGACAATATTTCACTCTCATAGTAGCTTGGCAATAGTGCCTCTAAGTCTACCAGTGTCATTGCCAACAGTTTATCACTGTAAATTATCCCAAAAAATGATGAATTGCTAAAGTTGGCACTGGGAAAAGGAGAAAGGGAAATACAAATCAAAGCCCTCCAAAAGGTTCTTACTTTATTTCACAGCTTCTTCTCGAAAGGAGTTTGTCTGATTGGGATATTCTCTGAGCTTCATGACGTTTGAGGAACTTAGCCATTCCTGAAAATGACTTCAAGAAGAATGTTTGAGGAACTTATCCTTCTTCTGATGTACAGATTTGCTTATCGCTGTTGAGGCCAGCGCCATATTACGGAAGAGTTTGCCTGATCAGGATAAAGAAATCTTTTCAAGAACTTTGCCTAACTGGGATAGAAGCTTGAAGACCTCAGCTTTTGTCCAAGAAAGCCTTTTCACCACCTGAGGAACTTAATGAGAGATGGGTGTTGAATCTTCTTTTTGTACCTGTCACTCATCTTTCAGTATCATAATTGTTTTCTGAAGGTTGAACATACACGATTGGAGAGAACACTTTTTCTAGAACTTTTTTTCCTATATCACAAATGATGTATCAAGACACGTGAGTGTGACCAATAGGAGCTTGTTTACATTCAAAAACTGACGTGTTTTGTATCAGCCAATTACCTTTGGTGAGGATCTGTGCTATCAAAAATTCAGGATCAAATTGAGGTAGGCAAAATTCACTAGAAAACTATAAAAGTGATAGCTCTAAGAGGCCCAATAGTGACTGGAAGGGGAAAAATAAGTCCTTCTATTATTAAAAACCTCTATATACCTCCTGCTTCAAAGGTTAAATAGGCTTTCAGGTACTTCACAGTCAGTTCTTCTTCCTTTAGAAACTTTCTTGCCATTGGTATCAAAGGTATTGCTTGACTTTTCTTGGTTACTAGGAGTCAAGTTTTTGAGTGAAGAGGTTTGTAAACAATAGGAGAAGGGTAGAAGTGACTCTTGAAGTTATACTTCAAGTTGTTTTAAGGAAAGTATTAAGACTTTATTAGCAAGGAAGTATAAAAACTTCTTGTAAACATCTTTTTTGTGTGTAGTCAGAGAATCAGTGAAAAGAGTTATCATATTTTTTTGTATAAAATGATTAATATAATATTAATAAAATTTTTTCAAATAAAGTTTTGTATCTAATATCAGTTATAATTTAAATTTAAAAAAAATTTTTTTAAATAATAGGTCTAATTTATAAAAAATCTATAAATGCTAAATCAAAATATACAATGAATAAGTAAACAACTAATAAATAACTAATTAACACATGTTTATCTTTTATTATTTTACAAAACACTATAATTTTTTTACTTTTTTTACTGATGCTCTGACTACACACAAAAAAGATATTCACAAGAAGTTTTGATACTTCTATATTAAAAGAGTCTTACTACTTTTTTTAAACCAATCCAAAGAGCTTCTTTTAAAACTCTCTTACCTTCCTTCTATCTTATTTATAATCTCCTTTACATAAACTAAACTCTTATGGCTTGCAAAGTTTAGCTTCCACCTTTACTACCAATGGCAAGAAAGTTTTTAAAGGAAAAAGAATCAATAATAAAGTATTTATTACCTTACAGTTATAATGAAGAAACAATAGAGGTTATATTCCAATCAAAAGACTTATCCTTCTACCTTTTGATTAACATTGTGCTCTCTAAGAGCTATCTTTTTCATAACTTTCTAAGAAATTTTGCCTATTCCAACTTGACCCTGAAATTTTTAGTAGCATAGATCTTATCAATTTTGATTGGCTGATATGAAACATGTTGAACAAGATTAATAAACAAGCTTCTATTAATTAACTTATGTGTTTAAATACATTTTCTCAGTTCTATAAGAATTTAAAGTTTACTATAAGTTATATGTGTTGGTGTGAATGAATATAGAATATATTATTGATATATTATTGAAAATAAGAAAGAGTCCATTCAACTATAGTAAAGATTACAAAATGCTTGATTAACTTTTTTTAAGTCAAAACTGCCTATATTCTAATTGTATATTAGGTAGGTCTCAACTTCAACTGTTCAAAAAAGTCTAAATCGAAGAAAGTATAATTCTATTAGGAATATTTAGTCATAAAGCTTATATACAAAACAATCTAGAAAGTTTTTATCATATCTTCAAAAATCTCAAGCTGAAAGACTGAAAGGTTAATGTTGCTTCACCAATTAAAACTTGAGTTCAAAAATGTCAACAATAATGTGTAAGTCAGTTAGATAATTTGAGGAATTCTCATTGATTATTAATATTAATGGTTATAGCAAAATATATTTATTGTGATGCTAGGTACTATAGCAGACTGATCGGTGAGTCTATCACTAATGACCAAAGGCTTATGTAATCTGCAGATAGAAGAGTTCGTCCTTCTATTATACATACAAAACAATATCAAAATTAAGGCAGAAGCATAAAAGATTTGGGCAAGTCTCAAGGTAGTTTTCCCTAAAACTACTTATAACTTCACTATTATAACAATCTATCCAAAAGATTCGTCTTAAGATTCATCATTTTATTAAGTCATTGAAGGAAGTTACATTTATACATTTTTACACATAGGGCTATTACATAATTACTATGGCTATTCTAGTATTATATTATGCATAAATTGCTTCGTGATCAGTTAATTTTCTATTACCTCAGCTTATAGTTTTTTACCTTTTTGATATGAATGGATTGTTTGCATATTCTTTTAGTTTGCAAGAGGTATGGTGATAGTCAATAATTGATTGTTTCACGTAAGCTCAGTCGCATCACAATTATTGGTCATGTGACCACATCGAAAATTTTGAACTCGATCTGACTTCTTTGGCCTTTAACAGTACTATTCTTCTTATAAGAAATTAAATCTGAAATAAAATATATTGATGAATAGGTATACTGATATTTAGATAGGAAAAGTTCAAATAATGATATACTGGAAGACTTTCAAGTTATTTATATAGATATCAATATATTATCTGGACCTTTCTAGTTATTTCCTTTCCATAAGCCTTAAAACTGTAAAGTCTACCTTGTTGACCTTCACTTTATCTTCATAAAAATTCAATAGAAGTTTCTTCCTTCAGATGTTTCTATAGTGAGAACCAGAACAAGACAGGTATATACTAAGAAATAGGATTGATATTCTTTCAAAACTATATATAACTGTTCAATTTTTATTTTTATTTTATTTTTCAAATACTAGCATGTTTTAGGGATACTAGTTTTTCATTGGTAAAAGAAAGGGCAATAAGTCTTAAAGTAGTTTTAGAAATAGCTTTAGCTTTTGTTATTATTATTGATCCTAAATATATACCTATGCATCCATGCTCTACACAATATATATATATAATTTGAAAATCAATAATATTAGGCATAAGCTTGTCAAAAAAAAAAAATTATTTTGCAAAATAATAATAATAAATAAATTGATAATTTGAAAAATAAATAATAATTTAAATAAACAAAAATTTATTTTAAATTAGTAATCTAACTATAAATATATAATTTAACAATTTTTTTTTTTAATTTGTTGTTAGGCTGATTTGACTTATCTTTATTATATATTTAAAATATTATATAATTTAAAAGATTTTCATATGACAGCTTACCCATCTTAGAAGTTTAACTTCTCTAGAAACAACTTAGGAGATGTTATTTTGCTCTCTTAATAACTTGGATTATCCTTTAGCTATCAAGTTTATTGCTTATAGGTCATCACTATAAATCATACAAAATTCTAAATGGCAGATCAAATACCTAACCACTTTTTCCTTTCACTATAATCTTCAATAATTTCCTCAAGGTTTATATCTTTGAATTGTTCTTAATATAATATCTTATCTAATGAAGAACTATTCTCTTCCTCTGAATTTTTTGTGTTTTTAAACTTGTTTTTTAGAACTTGGTGTATATCTTCTATTAATACCCAAAGTCTTTTCCTATTCAATTACTACTTTGCAGCATTCATTCCAGATCTTTTTCTTGAAATTCTTTCGTATTTATTGATATAGTCTTCCTATAGCTTTCTTTGTAATAAGTGGCTTTATCTTGTAGTGTAGTTGAAAGAATTCTTCAATATCTTTTATTTTGTCTTTATATATATATCCATATATTATTTTAAAAAGACTCTGTTCCTTTTACTGTATTTTATTGAGCCATGTATCAACTACTTGATAAATAGCTTCTTGATCTTTGTCCTTGATCTCCATTTGATCAGTAATATATTGAACCAACTTTCTACTTGCTTCTTTTCAGATATCTAATCTTTCAAATCTTATTACCAAGCACAAAAACAAATAATTAATTGTTTCTTTATAAGTTTTACACTAATACAAGTGGTTAATTTATAAACTTCTGGTTTTTGTTTCTTAAGTATCTGTAATATTAGAAGTTCATCGTGAGTAAGATTTACCAAAAAGCTTTTGTCCTTGTTATCCTTAAAGGATATATACAATGTATGATATATATTAAACTGGTTCCAAAAAACTATCCAGTTTATCTTAGTTTCCTCTTTACTCCATCTATTCTGAATCCATCTTTGATTATTTTAGTTAAGACTAATCTTTTTATAATTCCATCTTTTAATGAACTCCCAGATACTTATGTTAATGGTCAGGCTTTTTTATTTAGCTATAGAGAATATTGCACCTATTTCTGGTATGTGCTATCATTCTATTGGATTTTCTAATTTTACTAGTGTATTTGTTATATTGTTGAAATAGTTTTCTTTATGTACACAGACCTTTTCTAGTATTAAAACAAGGCTTTTTTTCTTAACTAGATTTTTTATTCTTGTCCAAAGTAACCAGTTAGCTATTTTGATCCATTTTCTAAATGAAATAAGTAGTTGTAATTGTATAGTATTCCATATTCTAATAGCTACTTTGCAATTTGTAAAGATAGAGACATTAACATCTTGAGGTAAAGTATAGAGTACTGTCAATATTACTAGTATTTCTACTCTTGCTACTAAAGGCCATAGTAGTTCTCTTATTGAGAATTGGTTAACTATGGTATTATCTTGAGTCTAAATTTAAATGAAACCCATCTGACACTCTGTTTAAATATCTCCTGTTTCTTTCTTAAAGGATCCATTGGTATAAAAAGTTTTGATTAAATCGCAAAAGTATCAGTAAGTTCTCTAATATGTTCTTTTGAACAAATAACCTGCTCTATTAATGAAATATAACTGTTTTATATCACTACTTCTTTATATATTATTGTTACATTTCAAGTGTCAGGTTTGTATTGTTTTGAGTTATCAGGTATTTAATCTGTTGGGTTACCAGGAAGCAGTAGTGATTTTCTTATTCATATACTTTTAGACTTGTTGAGTTGAGGCAGGAAATAAGTTTCTAAAGGTAAAACTATTATTATTAGCTTAAATAGATTTGAATAACATAGAGTTGAATTATTAGTACTATTATAACTGATCTGATATAATGTGAAGATTATATTTTCTTGAGCTTTCTTGACTTTTTCTATCATATTTTTTGATAGATTAGTAGTGATTCTCCAGTAAGTCTTTCTTTTGTCCAGTGTATTCGATAATTGTTTTATTAGGATTTCATAATTGTACCATTTTAAATTTTTAAGTAAGCTTCCGAGCAAATCCTATTTTTCTGTAACCTAAGAAACAATTTGCTTATATCATTTGTAAATATGTTTCCAAAAAATATTTGAACTGCTCTCATTCTCAAATTGTTCCTATAGTTGAGTTAACTAATTGATTCAAGAATATTATATTGTATTTTTTAAGGAATACTATAGCCTTTTTATAATCGCACTCCTCAAGAATTGACTTAATAAAAAGTAAATCATCCTTAACTTGAAAAAGGTTTTTCCATCTTCAACTTTAATATGTGATTTGAAGTTTATTGATAAGGGCCAAAGTAATGGCAGCAAAGTTATTTTTTTCCAAAAAAGCAACTTCTGTTAGATATTCTAAGATATTTCTAGACTTTCAGTATTTCAACGAATTCTGTTTAAGACAGATAATTGTTGCTATTTCTAGATTTTTAGGATTGTTCAGCTAACAAAAGAAAGAGATTATATGACTTTCAAGTTGGATTTCCCATATACTATTGAGACCTAATATCTTCTTATTATGAATATAACTATTTGATATTGTATAATATATAAAGGCTTTGTTCTTGAAAGTTTTCTTATACATTGCTGTAATCTCATTGTATATCTTTTTCCCAATATAATATGTGTGTGCTATGTATTGTATTCTATTCAGAGAATCAGAACTCTATTGATAATATATCTAGTATATTTTTTAGTTATAGTTTTTTTACTAATTGCTAGATTTATAGATTTAATTTCACCTTTCAACAAGTCAATTGTATTTTTGCTATTATATCTTTTTCCAAACCAAACTCTTAGGAATTATACCTAATTATCTTTTCTCATTTTCTTGACTTCTATTTTGTCAGTACCAGCATAAACTATCCCAGCTTTCAGCTTATTCTAATTTATTGTAAGCAAAATTGATTTCTTATTATTAATTTATAAATTATTCATTATATAGAATTTTCTGGTCTCTTCCAAAATATTCTCCATATCTTGCTTAGATCTAGCTATCCAGGTTGTATTATTCATATATACAATGATCACTTGTCTAATGGATAATTTCTTCTTAACTTCTGGTGTCTTAAAGTCAGGTATTCACTTTTCTTCTATAATATATCCATAATTCTGTTTATTTTGAATTTTGCAAAGCAATGGATTATAAAAAATTTGCCAAAATAATAGAGATATTGTTTCCTCTTGATCAATATTATTTTATTGCTATAATTAGATCAGAAAGTTCAATAACAAGAATAGTATGACATTTTCTGTTCTTAAAAAAATTGATAAATAGCTGTCTCATTACCAATAGAATTTGAATTCTTGACATTGCTTTTTCCAATATTTCAAGACTAATTGTGTCATGGACTTTTGCTGTATCTTGAAAAAGTACCCATAATTCTTTTTTTTTTTTCTAGTCTCTTTATATATACTGTTCAGAAGTTGGATGGATTTAGCAGTACTCTCTTCTTGTAGGCCGGCAAAGTTTGATCCTTGCAAGATATCATGCTTTGCAAAGATAGTTGCTAAGTGATTATTCACTATTTTGGTAAAGCAAAGTCTTGCTTTTTCTAGTAACACAATTGGTCTGATATTTTCAAGCTTACAGTACTATAGTTTAGACTTGGATATTGGATATATGTTACTGCTTTTCAATTTCTTGGGTATTTGGTCATTTTCAAGGATTATATTAAAAAGCAGTACTAATATAACTTTTTCTTTTGAACCTAAATTCTTTAGAATTTTATAATTGATCTTTAAGAGACCAGATACCTTTTTGTTGAGAAGACTTCTTAGTGTTTTATCAAGTTCTTCTATTGAAATTTCTTCTTTTATAGGGAGATACTATTCTTGTTTAATTCATTCTTTAGGTTAATATTCTACTTTCCAATTGAGGTCTAGATCTTTGAAATTGAATTTTCTTTTCTTGAAGGCTTTTTGGTAATAGGTCTTGACTTGTTTACTAATAGTTTATGGGTTCATAGCTATATATGTTGAACCCTTGCAATCTTGTACTAGGAGTCTAAAAATTACTATCTTGAATCATTTTCTATTGAGGATACAATTCAGCATTCATTTTTAATTGCTTTTGAGATCCTCACATCTGATTTCAAGAACATGTTTGTTTTGATTTTTGATATAGAGACTTTCTTTTTTTTTACAAATTATATGTAAAGTTAATTCTATTTTGACAATTTGTTTCAGTTGTATTTTAACATTAGCAGCATTTTAAAAAAGTGATATATCTTGAGTGAATGCATTATTATTTAGAATATGAAACAATTGATCATTGTTGAAATCTCTTTCTTAATAGAAGGTTTTCATATTGCTTAAGCTTTTTTGAGTAAATAATAAATTTTATTAACTTCACTTTATATATTAAATTTCTATCTAGGAATAGTGCTCTCAATTTTGGATTTTCTTTTGGAGTTGAAATATACTCTTTTTAATTTTAAAGTCTTAAAGGCTTCTCTAATGATAGTAGATTTTAATAGATGCCAGGTCTTATTTAGTATTTGTATTACATTGAAGTTACCTAAAAGCTCTATATATACTTTATCTTTTAAAATTGAAGAAAGCAATATCTGTTCAGATTCTAAACTTTTTCCACTGAATATCTGAAAAGTTGGTAGTATCTGGAATTTTAATACCTTTAGTTCTTTGTGGTTTCTACTCCTTTTTCTTAAGCAAGTTTTCAATTGTTAAACAAACCATTAGAAGTGTATAGTCACTGCTGATTGAAGTTTCTATTGGTATATTATAAAAATCCTGTAGATAATCAAGACTTAGTTTAGCTATGATCTGGATATAGTCAATTCTACTATAAACTAATTTGTTTGAACATATAAAAGTACTATTGACTTCTTTCTTCTAAAGCCTTTGAATATTTGTGAAATTCCAGTCCTCTAAAAAGTTAAATAACCTGATTTTAGCTTTTTTGTATCTAGATACAGTATATCTTGTTATTAATAGGGGACTAATCTGTTAAGGGATTAATTACAGCATTAAAGTCTCCCATAATGATTACTTTAAAGCCTCTTTTCTGTTTTTAATGAATTTTCTTCTATAAGATTTATTGTAGATGTCTACTTTTTTTCTTATTAGAAAATAAATAAACTTGAAAAATTGCAAGTCGACTTTTCACTGATAAGAAGCTAGTTTCTATTATATGACCTTTTATCTTGTCTATATATACTAGCTTTCTTTCATATTCCTTTTTGATTAAAGGATCTACTTCAGAGCCTCTAGATCTGCTATTATTATTACTATGAAAGAACTTATGTGTTTCTTGAAATTTGAAAGCAAATGTATCAGTTTCAAAAACAAGTTTTATTTCACAAATTTCAAGAATCTCAATATAAATCTCTTGAATTTTTTTTCAGAACCTTTATTGATTAAGGATTATATTAATACCTCTTACATTATATGTTTCTATAGTTATAATATTATTGATGGATAGTTTGATATTATTATTTTGATAAAGAGTATGGCTTTTTGATATTTTGATAGTATTGAATTTTATTGTTAAAATGAAGTCTTTTAAAGAGCTTGTATTATTTGAAAATTTATTGTTATGTATAGTATATTATTGTTTGTTATACCTGCCATTGGATTTATAATTTTTTGAAAAGAGCTGTATTCTTTTTGGGAGTCCAGTTCTTCATCAGAGAACTGTATTTAGACTAATGCACTTTATAATCATCGGGTTTCTTGTTTGCATTTTGGTCAAGAATATTTTTTGGATTGTTGTTCCATTCTACTAATTCTTGTATTCGTTTTTTTCAGATTAGCTAAGATCTATTGTCAAGGAGTAGACCCATTGTTTTCAAAGTCTGAGCTGTCTGAACTACTGAATTCTCAATTAGTCCCTTGATTCAATCTCCTGTTTGAGTTAATAAATTCATTATTACTACCTATTAATCGAACATATCTAACTATTTTGAATCTAGATTCTTGCATTGTTTTGGATATATATGTGACTATTTTGCTCTTGGAATGAGTATATTATTCATCCATATTATTGTTGAATTTATTAGTTTCTTTTTTAGAGTTAGATTTCCATCTTGATTTTCTATTGCATCTAATATTAGTTCTCTCTATTTCTCTATCTGTTTATTTAGTATCTAATTATATTGATTTATTATCTGATTCTGAAGTGTTTTTATAAGATTGTCTATTAAATAAAAGGTCTTATTCTTTTCTAAAATATTCTTTAGTACTCTATGTAAGTTTATAGCCATGTATAAAGATATATTGCTTTAGAGCTTTTTTCAAATCTGTGATAATATAAAACATATAATAGTATAGTCTCGCCTTCTAA
>CAJVPT010005659.1:0-11927 GCA_910592055.1 Acaulospora colombiana | reverse complement strand
GATTGCTGAATTTTTGATTGCTGAATTTTTGATTGCCACTTTATTGCTGAAATGTAATATGCCGAGTGGCAGCAATCAAAAAGAATTTGGCAATATTTTTATTATTAAATTTAATCAAATTTGGCAATAATTCAGCTGCTAAATGATATAATTTTGACTAGTGCAAAGAAGCGTTAAAGTTTTCAATAATGGAATGGTAAGATCTGGACTTATCTAAAATTATTACTGAAATCAAATGGCAAGATATAGTGTTAAATGTTCCAATAAAGCAGTTTGTTAAAAAAATCAATGTCAAAATAATAATGTATTAATATATAATCAAAATAGAATAAACAAAAAGTAAAGTCATCAAATTCAAGACTAGTACAGGTATATATGGGACCTAGTTTGGGAACAAATGAATAATAATCACATATGAAATACTTTTTTCAAAAAATTATAAAAAAAAAGCTTTCTTGCTAAGATGATTAGCAACAAACTATCCACATTAACAAAGCTAGCCACAAAAAGATCAGATTTATACAAGCAAGTAAAATGTCTCACATGTGTACAGCAAGAAGAGACAATAGAACATTTGTTAAAATGTTATATATATAAAACTCAGTGATAAAAAACCTGGAAAAAAGATATAAAAGATATAATGCAAGGTTTTAACAAACTTCTGATAGATAGGAAAAAGGTGTCAGATGAAAAAGAGATAAGTTTGGCAGTTGATAACAGAATGTAAAGAGAAGAAATAAACAAGAAAATAGTTTAACTAGTGGAAAGGATCTCAAATATTGATCAGAATATACTTAGTTTCTGTATAGGATTGATTAAAAAAGATCTAATAAATGAGATAGCAGACTTGATGTGTTATAGAAAGAGAATTAGTAAAGAAGCAAAAAAGTAGATAATGAAGATACAGAAGAAAACATGTAATCACTTTAGAAAAAAAATTTGGAATGTCAAATATGAAAAGGTGATTGAGTGAGAATGAATATTGAAAATCAACAGAAGTAACAAGATCAAAAAGTCAACACATCTACAGAAGCAAAAAAACAGGGTCAAGGTATCAGAAAATCAGTCATATCAAGTATAATTAAAAGAAGAAGAATTAGAAAATACAATATTCAAACAGGTTCTATAAGATAAGATAAAATATGAGATAAAATGGTTTGGTTTTAATCTTTATCAGAACTCAAAAAGGTGATCTGTAGATAATTATGTTAGAAGTTGAAAGAGTATTTACCTGAACTCTTAATGGAGCAATAAATTATTCCTGAGGTTACACTTAGAAAAGTAAAACAATCAAAACAAATGAGTTAGTTAAAGAATTAACTTTAGTCTCTCATATTATATATACAGCTTACAAATGTTTAATAAAGCATATGTAACTAGTTTGACAAAGTGCAAAAAAAAATTACTTATATATAGCAATTAAATTATAATTGTTAAAATGGATAGTAAAATGTTTGAATTTTTATTAAAAAAGTCAAAGCTATATAAAAAAGATTAGCAATTAAATTATAACAATAAGTAAAGAAATAGATAAAACTTTTTTATTGTTTTTAAAATAAAATTAAAATAAGTTTTTTGAAAATTAATTTTTTTAGAATATTTCTTTGTAAGTAAAATTTTATTTCAAGTTTTTAAGACTTATATATACAGTATATTGTTTATTATATAATATACTATTTGAATTATTTTAGATAAGATTTTTATTTAAAGAATCAATATTACTAGATAATTTATAAATTTAAAACTTTTAAGATATCAATTTTATTATTATATAATTTATAGATTTTATAAATTTCAATATTATCTAATTTCATAATTATTTGAAACAATATATCTTGATTTAATCTTTAATTTAATAATATTATTATAATTTTTTATAAATAAAATAATTTTGAACTAGCATTAAAAAATTTATTATTATTATTATTTTTTATTAAATTACAACTGGTATTAGATGCAAACTTTTATTAAGAGTTAACTTAACAATTTGATAGATAATTAAATTCTACAGCAATTATATCAATCATCTTATATAAACCATATATTTCTATATATATATAGATTAATAATAACCCATCGTAGTTTATCTTAGATGAACCTATTACTACTCTGTAAGTGGACAGATTCGGCTAGGGACCAGATGGTCAAATATATAGTCATCAATGGTGAGTTAGACTAATTTAGTAGTGAGCTTTATAAATTTTTATATTATATTCATTAAATTAGGCTATTATTGTATGTATCCGATAAGATTTGATCATCCTCCAATACTTCTTGATATTATTTACTCAGACCTTGAAAAGGGGCACTTTCCTTCTTTGACACCACTTGTGATATTGGATCAGTCCCATGTGACTGATTTTCATTTAAACAGAGCACCAGATTGAAATATCTTGAGTTAGAAGGGTGTGGATCCTGGAGGTTACCAGGACAGGGGTCTTTTGGAGTGTTTTTATGATAGGTTAGACCAGAAGTTTTTCTTCATGCAATCCTTCCAGTAGTATGGCCATAGATCTCAGCTCCTGATCGATGGAAGGCCAGAAGTCCCATCTTCATGTAGCCTAACTTAATTAGAACTTGTTTCAGATAATTGGATATAACTTTCACAAGATAATTGATAAAACCTGATCAGAAAGGTAATTTTTGATTTTTGGTCCTTAAGTGATATTGAACTTCAGATCTTGTGATTGCAACCTGGGAGCACTGCCACTGTGCTATTGATCCACAGGTCAAAAAATTTTTTTATTATAAGTTTTATAATATTTCAATTATAATATTTTGAAGTATTTTATTTTCTATACAGTAAAATATTTTAAATTTGTTATCAAAGTATCATAAAAATTTATTTAGCAATAACAATAAATTATCTTAATTATATAAAATTTCAAAGTATTTAATATACCATGTAATTCTCTAAGGTATTTTGGATAAACTTTATGTACTCTGGATTCTTTATCTGTACAAGAAAAACCCGATTAAAACGGGACCATCCCAAATCTAAAAACGAATTGATTGTTTATTTATTTTTAGAAAACTTGGGTTACAAATGACTTGTAATTTGAAAATGCTTTTAATGTTCTTCAACTTGGAAATGGAAAATTATTGATAAGTGAGCTTACTCTTTCTTTTGAAGCATCTATACAAGATCCACCAAGTTAACTTGGGGCTAAATAAATAAATACAGTATATACAGTATATATTGTATATACTGTATTTACTGTATATACTATACGTATATAGTATACTGTATATTGTATATATTGGTGGAAATGAACGTAATCGAAACAATTTCATTGACAATAAATGACATATGCCATAGACTTGTAATTAAATTTAGTATAACTCTTCTATTTCAAATAACAATAGAATTGGTTTAATGGTTATAAACAAGAGTAGCGATAAAACCCATAAGAACGTCGTGCATTTACTGTATAATTTCTTTAAACAATAGTCAAACATATTGAATGAATTTAGAGGGGGTGTACATTGTGATGGAAATTTTTTTGAGCGTAAAGATAAAGCTTGAAGGTGAATATAAAGAGATGAGTGCTCTATTTTTTAATAGGCCATAGAACGGATGTGCCAAAAACCACTTATTCTTAGCAATTAAGGGGGGATTGATATTGTTTGAATGAGTTTTGGTTAAAGAATTTTGAAAAAAAAAAAAAAAAGAAAGCGTAGAAAAATCTCTTGAAAATAAGCGTCGTGCAAATTAGAGTCGGTCGTGTGTGCCCAAAGGTTATACGCGCCAATGGCGTGTTTAATGCGAAGAATCGGAACTTTCGAATTCGAATCGCTATTTTTGTAAGTGAAATACAGTGTCACATGTATAAAAATAAAGTTTAAGGCGTTCATTCATGCTTAATTATTTTTACCTACCCTTTCTTCACCCTATCTTATAGCTAATATGGCATCGTCCATACGCATCGATCAAAATTTCGAAAAAGATCAATTCATACGAAGCCTTTTTACTTACTTCGTAGAACAATTTGATATTCAGCATCGATCAGCCGACATTGCTACTTTAGTAAGAAGTTACATAAAAAATGAGGGAAAGAATCACACACGAGTGTTGTATCAAATGCTCAAGTGCAATTATTTTCATTGTATCACAAGTTTGATAGGATTTTTTTATCGCTTTGGAATTGGTACAAATGTTGAATATCAAAGGGCTTTTGAAATGTTCGCATTGGCGGCCAATACAGACACAAATTTAATTGACCTCAATAGCTCCCCGTTTTTAGTAAAGTTCCGTAAACAAAACAAAATCTTAGGTACAGTGTCTCTCGGATACCTTTATTTATATGGCATAGGCGTGGATAAGAATCAAAAGAAAGCATTTCAAACATTCATGGGAGTTGCCAAAGAGGGGTCAAGCTTGGCCGAATCCTTTTTGGGATACTGTTATGCGGAGGGATACGGCGTTGAGAAGGGCGAAGAGAAGGCTTTTGGGTATTTTCTGATCTCAGCAGAGAAAGGAAACATCGTAAGCCTTTGTGATACCGCGTACTGCTATCAAAGAGGTCTTGGGGTTCAAAAAGACGAAAAGAGAGGTTTTGAATTACTCTTGCGAGCGGCAGATGGTGGAAGTATAAAGGCACAGAATAGTTTGGGAATATGTTTTGAGAATGGGAACGGCGTGATGAAAGATTTGAGCAAGGCATTTGTGTGGTATTTGAAAAGTGCAAAAGTATGCTACGTATATGGACAATACAATGTAGGCCGACTTTACGATAGTGGCATAGTAGTTGATCATAACTCAAAGAAGGCTTTTCATTGGTTCATGGAATCAGCAGAGATGGGTTATGAATATGGATGTCTTGAGGTGGGCGAACGATTTTATTATGGAATTGGTTCAAAGGTCGACACCATAAAGGCAATACACTGGCTGGAAAAGGCAAAAAATGAAGATACCGTTAAATCACAAGCTGATTTCATGCTAGAGATAATTTTAGAACGGATGATTTTGGGTTAAAAATTAAACATTATTTTCTAAAGGTGTTGCTCATCACCAGTATGATTTGCTTATTCTATAAACACAGCACTTTTTTTTCCTCCATTGCAAGCGCAATGCCGTGTGTGTTATTGTGAGAAATGTGCGCTCCAATTTTATACAGTATATATTGGCCGCAGCAGTTTGGCGATTCCTGATTGGGCCGTCCTCTTTTTTTTTTTTTTTGTTTGATAAATTAGTGCATGTACGCCCGCTACCGATTTACACTCTTTCTTTATAACGTAAGTATAGTGAGTGCAAAAAAAAAAAAAAAAAATCTCAGCATGATACTTGATGATGTCCGTGAACCCAAATCCAATTATATTAGCGCAAATACCGAAAACGACCAGTTCATAAAAAACTTATTTAATTACTTTCTCGATCAATTCAATATTCAGCATCAATCGAGCGATGTAGCTACTCTGATTAGAATCTACATCAAGAATTCAAAAAGGAACAACACCGAATTATTCCACCAAATAATTCGATGCCGTTACTTTCCTTACATAACGAGCCTGGTAGGATTCTTCTATCGCTTTGGAATTGGCACTTCAATTGATTACAAGATGGCATTTGAAATGTTTTCACTAGCCGCTAACGAGAACACCGACATCAGACAAGAATTTGGAAACAACCATTCCCCGCCTGAGAACAGGCATAGGGCATCCAACAAGATTCTGGGAATCGTGTTCCTTGGGTATCTACACTTATATGGCATAGGGGTCGAGAAGAATTTTCAAAAGTCGTTTCAGCTATTTCTAAATGCCACCAGAGAAGGGTCAAGTTTGGCGGAATCTTGCCTGGGATATTGTTATTCGGAAGGGTATGGTGTCGAGAAAGATGAATCGAAGGCTTTTGAGTACTTTCGGAGGTCCACCGAGAAAGGATGCATCGTAGGTCTCTACGATGTCGCATACAGTTACCTCAAGGGTTTGGGCACTCGGAAGGATGAGGCGAAAGGTTTCAAGTTGCTTTTGCAGGCGGCCGGGGGTGGAAGTTTGAATGCTCAAAATGAAGTAGGAATATGCTACGAGAACGGGAGCGGGGTGTCAAAAGATTCGGATAGAGCGTTCAAATGGTATTTACAGTCCGCAGAAAATGGATGCAGTGTTGGTTCGTATAATGTAGGATGTTTATATTACAACGGAACGGGCATTTGCCAGGACAAAAAGAAGGCCTTCGAGAGATTCTTAAGGTCGGCAGAAAACGATTACGAGTATGGTCAGCTCGACGTTGGCAGATCCTATAAAAATGGGATAGGGACGAGAAAAGACATTATAAAAGCAGTGTACTACTTGGAAAAAGCGAAAACCAAGGAAAAAACGGAAACGGACGCACGAGAAACACTTGAAGCAATTTCTGACCGAGTAATCCTAGATTGAATCTAGATTATGGCGGCCCGAATTTTATAACTAGACTAGTTTCTTTTCTTTTTATTTATTCATAACATTGTATAACATTTGAGAATTTAATTTTTTATTGTTTGTCCGTCTCTGAGATATCGATTGTTCTCACGGAATTATTAGTTCATTGACTGTTAACATGGGTTTGCCGTTACACGCATACAGTATACGCGCATGCATAAGTGAAATTCATGCTAAACTCATTCTCAATTCATTTGTTACCACACCAAAATATTTTTCCGACATTCTCGGCTAAACACTGACCATATGTAACCCACAGTTTTAGACTTGACATTTTTGCGATAATCGAAAACGGGTTTTCGCCTAGTGTAGAATACCTTAGGAATATTACTGGGAAGAGAGGCATTTTCGGACCGCTGCAAGTCCTCGAATTAGCATGTACGTTGTGAAATAAGAGAATAATATTGTCGAGGCTTTCACGTGTGCAACAAGGAAATGGTGAAAAGGAGGTCGATCGAGACACAAAATTTGCAGCCTTGAAGTTGGCAGAAGGTTCTTCTTTATTTTTATTCATAACGTCCAAATTAAGATTTTTGGTTCGTTTCTACATTACATTCTTGTTCCATTGTAAAGAACAAATAATCGAAATGCCGTATGTAATATCATCATCTATTTTACAGTATTACAACGCACTCATCATTAGCCTTTTGGCTTAAGTATCTTCACACAAAGCACCCAAACTTATGGCGAACATTTCATGAATGTGCACTCTGCGGGCGTACGTGTTCTTTATGAATACGTTAACAAAGAATGCCGATAAATTAAACGAATGACCGATGGGGTGGTGGAATTTGCAAGACACCCTTCAACTACGTAGCATATACGTAATATATGCACATACTGTAAATGGACTAATAAAGTGACGTAATGCATCAAAGACCAATTAACCGGGATAAGGCATAAACTACTTTTTTTGGCAAATTTTACGAATTGGTTATTACATCATACTGTATATCGGATTTAAGCTCAAGATTATAGACCAATTGAAAAAAATGGGTACAAATTTGTCACGTGAATCGCACGACATGCAAAACCTCTATTTGTTTGACATGAGCACTTTTTGTTTTGAAAAAAAAAAAAAAAATTTTTTCGCCTTTCTAAAGGGACGGGGAAATCCTCAGAAAATTTATTGTTTGCCTTGGAACTTTTTAATAGAAAGGTTTTCTGTTTAACCACGCCTTCTTTTCATCGGACTTTAATTGAATAGAACAACCTTCACTCATTTTACCATCGTGAACTTTTGAATAACCAACTACTACAGGTGAGAAAGGTTTGCGGCATTTCCATTATACAAGAATTTTTTTTTCCATCACCCAAAGCAAAGCGAACCTTTGAAGCTCGGTCATATTTGCATTATTCAAGAGAAGCATCGCACCTAATTTTTGTTTTTATTCAACTGCAAGGCATCTTGGGTAGAATAGTTTTAGATAGCAAGGATTCTTTCATCCGCTAGTAAAATGGTGCAGAACATTTTGCACATCATTTACTAGATATAGAAACCTTTTAATTATATAGAATATCGATTGTATAGATAAATTAGAGTTTACATTG
Source organism: Acaulospora colombiana (assembly GCA_910592055.1). Classification (NCBI taxonomy): domain Eukaryota; kingdom Fungi; phylum Glomeromycota; class Glomeromycetes; order Diversisporales; family Acaulosporaceae; genus Acaulospora; species Acaulospora colombiana. The sequence goes on along the minus strand of CAJVPT010005659.1, from coordinate 3,959 downwards.
AAATGGTAGATTTAAAGATAGTGTACAAAGTAATTTCGGTAAAACTCAAAAGGATGTCATCAATAAAGAACAAAAGAAAAAAAGCTGATAGAAGATTCAGTAACCCAATTACAATAGATAATTCAAATAACAAATCTAGGCAACAAGTGAGGAGCAATGACTTTACAAAGAGGGGTGAGAATTACTTTTTCCTTCTTTTTTTTCTCTTGCTGTCTCAAGCTTACTTACCATAATAATAACTTTATAACAACAATGAAATATCTCACGAACCAGAGTCGATCTCCTCCTTGCGATTATCATCACTGTCGACGAAAGATCCACCAACGTTGCCTTTAATTTGTAGTCAACTTCATTCGATCAAACTGGATCCATTCTCTAACGATCACAACGAACAGCAACAACAGCAACAACGACGACCATTTTCGATGCCAGTATCACAATCTCTCGCAGCTCCTACTTCAATTCTCATTAATGATAACGACGACAATAACAGTGACAATAATAACGACAATAATAACGACAACGATAACGACGATAATAACGACGATAATAGTAATAATAATAGTAACAATAATAGTAACAATAATAGTAGCAACAATGATAATAGGCCGTATTCCAAGTTAATCGAAAGCGCATCTCGATCAGTTCCTTCTTTAACATTGGTTCGAGACGTAGATGTATCACCCGCTCCCTCCACACCTACATTAAAAAAACTAAAGTTTTCCTCGACCGTTCTCGTACGCGATACGTGGACATCGGAGGATTATGACCGTCGTGGCGATCATTCCACGTGTAATAGGCTCACACCTTCGCTGGCTCAAAGGATTAAGCAGGAACTTAATGAGTACAAAATGGTAGAAATGCAGGTTCATGAGGATAGTAAAAGGAATACACATTTCTTTGCTTAGATAGTTTAAGAGATGTAATGAAATTGGACAATTTATTATTCTTCTTATTTTTTCACTTGTGCAATGGGATGGGTGTGTCGTGCTAACAAAAAAAAAAAAAAAACTATATAGATTATACATATTCATATATATACATATACATTTATTTATTTAGCTACTCTGTAAACTAATTGCTTTTCTTCATTACTTATCACCACACTATTATTAGCTTACTGAATATTGGGGAAATTTTTAACGGAATGTTGGGTATAGGAAATATCAAAAAAAAAAAAAAAAAAAAAAAAGTCAAACCAGACGTACAGCATAATAAATTTTTCAACTGAAATGTGCGCACGCATTACGTGCATGTGCATCTATTTTGTTAGATCATGTGATCTCGAAGTAAATTCGTCGGTGGAGACACGTGTCGAGAAATGACTGTCATGCAAAATGTCCGCCCGCTAACTTTATACCGTATTCCACGTAACGACCACACATCGTGCATAATAACTCATCGAGATACTGGGCGTGTACTATACTGTGTAATTTGGCTTTAAGAAAATATTCAAACGAGAAATGTCGTGCAACTTTCTGAAAAAAATTTGCGCTTTTTATATATTTATGGTTGATTACATAGTTTAATGTAATAAAAATATAACAAAAATATAACAAGTATATACTATATTTATATATTTATATATTATTTATCCTCAATATTATATTATCGACGACAGGGACATTATTAAACACGAAATAATAATAATAATAATAATAATAATAATAATAATAATAATAATGTATCCGAGTTCGTGGCTCTATATCGACGTTTTCTAATTTCCAGTCTGCACGGAAGTAACTTCACGACTCTCTTGTATCAACGCACAACATCCGCAACACCAATGGGTCAAGAAATCTTCTCCCGCTGAACCCTATTTGATGAAGAGTGCGATAGAAGGTTGAATCGGTGCACAGCAGGTGGAAATTTTCGAAAAGAAATGTTACCCCCAAAATCAACTTACTATGATGTTATACTTTACGCGTATCTCATTGCGACCCAGGGCGCCCATAATACAAGGTCCAACGCAAGATCCGACCAAGCAATAGATCAAAGCGTTGGTGGTGCAACTCGAGGGATTATTGTTCACTTTCGATTTCGTTTCTCCCTTTAATTAGAAAATAAATTTAGGAAAAAAAAAAAAAAAAAAAGAATTTGCACATTATACAACATATGAAAATTCTTACATAGGTGACGCAAGGAAGACACCAGGTCTTAAGGGCTGTGAATTAGATAAGTGAGTCGACCCGAGAAGATTAGTGAACAAAGAAAATTTCAGTTTCTTTTCAACACATTCACATTTATAAACTTACTCAGTCCAACATCCGCAAAACAATCAAACAGACCAAACCTCCAATTGCGAGGTTGACTCCCGTATGTGATTGTCTCTTGAACTATTACCGTCTGACCTCCTTGCATTTGCGGGGTACTCTGGTAAACTTGTGGTTGTTGAACGTAGGTGGTGGTTGTGGTTTGCGACATCTTTATTCGAGATATTAAAGAATGTGTGTGTTGAGAAAGGAGATTTTAATAAACCAATTCGAGAAAATTTGCCACACTTATATAAATTACTATAATCCCTTCTGCAATTCTCCTCAAAGGTTACAGTGAATGCATGTAATGTAGACAGCAAACATATTTATCATTGTGGAAGTAGATGCCATAGTGACTATGGGTATTGGTATCACGATAAATTTACGTAAAGCTGCTGATGAACATTACTCAGGCGAGGGCGAGAAATAACACTGCTAAAAATGTTGAATAATATAAACAGTGAGATGTTTGCAACTAACTTTGCGACCATGATTGTCCGCAGAAGGGTCATTCCATTTCTAACTATATATGGTTCATATCTTGCACTTGATTCATATTCTGAAACATTTTTATTTGTGGGCGCATGTGTTCATGAATCTGCCGAGATCGTTCGTTTATTCGGAGCATCGTCTTTTTCAATTACAAAAATTATAATTAATGTTGCCAATAAAACAGTCCTTTTGATTGGTAGCATGGTCGGTCGTTGATGTATACATTGGGTTCTAATATTATGGCGGAATTAGTACGACATTGCAAGGTTTACTTACATTTGACATTCCCAATTTGTATGTTATTGCGGATTATTACCAAGCGCAGTTAAATTAAACGCGTACATTAAAAGAAAATTCGAATTTAAAAATTTGCACTAGTACAATTTGTATTACGATGACAAACTTTGAAATCCCAAGTTGTAATCTCACAACCCTATTGATTTTTAATGGCGAAACTTTTGGGCGTACGATTTTTATCGAATACCTCAAGCCTATTCCCTAGGATATTTTGGATTTATGCTCGCTAACGAATTAATAATTTATTTAATTCAATGGTTAATAAAATTTTCTTTGAATTATTATATTAGATTTACTGTACATGTCTTTTAGTTTAACTGACGATCCTTGAATATTTCTAGTACCGTATGTCGCGGTGTATAGTACCCCCCCTTGTAGAAATTTGCCGGTTCATGCATGGACATTATAATGGTGTGTATCATCAATATACATTAATAAAAAAATTTTTTTTTTGCGTATTTTCTTATTTTTTTTTTTGACGTATCTATTTTCTTATATGCGTTTATGCAGTACATACTTTTTTCGTGATTTTTTTTTCGTGATTGTGGTTTGAGGAACAAAAGACAAAACCTAGAAATGTAAAGTATTTAGTGTAAGCGAGTGTGTGAAATGTAAGGGTTTACAGAACATAACATACATAGGGTTAACAGGATTTTTGAATGTAAAGTGGATTTGTATGTAAAACAAAGAATTGGATTAAATAAATAAAGAGCAAGTGAATGAATAATAATTAAGGGACAATTAGATTTATAAGATAAATATGTTATATAAATAGATACAAAGAATACAAAGCAATATTATTTTTGGTTTTTTTTTTTTTGTTTGTAAAAAATATCTATTTTTTTTTTTTTTATTATAACCCTCTGTCAGGCTAGTTATGTGTGCTTTATTAAACAATTGTAAGCTGTACATTAT
>CAJVPT010005658.1:0-11927 GCA_910592055.1 Acaulospora colombiana | reverse complement strand
TCAGGTATGGGAAGACAACAGAGGAATTTGTGGAAAGAATCTATGGAAAAATAGAAGACTGGGAAAAGAATATACTGACACAAGTAATGATGAATGTATTTGAAACAGAAATCATTGGAGAAAATATAAATACCTCTGGATTGAATCTAATCATATGAAAATAAGAAATCAGTCATGACAATAAATCAATTAAATAATGAAATTTCCCAACAAATCATTGAGGAACTAAGAAGGATAATTAATCATTGGGAACTTTCAGCAAGAAAATTAAAGAAACATGTCAAGTATAATGATATTGAATTAGAAGGAATGCTTAAGAAAAAAGGAAAATTACATCCATTCTTTGACATTAAAGAGGAAGATAAGGAATATATTAATGAGGACGACGCAGACCCAAAAAAGGTTGGATTGGTCATCTGGATAAGATGGTTATCAAAAAAATCAGTTACTAGGGAACAACTAACTGGAGAATTGAACAAGGAATGGGTCATTATTGAACCATATGATAGCTGGAAAAGGCAATATGAACTAGTCTTAAAAATGATGGGAATTAACAAAGAGTTATACGATTTATTAAAACCATTCGTGTATACTGAAGGATACTTTGAAATGATCGAAGAACTAAAAGAACTGATTAAAGGGAACCTAGGATAGATAGAAGCTACATATAAAATAACCAAAAAAAGCCCAGAAATAACTCAAATAATCATGGCAGAACAGATTTATAAAGAAGGAATTAAGGAAATAACGAAGACATATAATTATTGGGGATATCTGGAAATCATCGAAGAATTTAAGGAAATTTTGAAAAACAGAGAATCGATACTTGAAAAAATACAGGAACAAAAGAACAAATGGAAACGGTATTACCTGAAAAAGTTTACGGAATATTGTAAAAGGAACGAAAATCTTGATCATGTAATCGGAAAGAAAGACGATAATCATTAATCGAATAATGAATCTTCAATTAATTTTAAGGGAAAATTTGTATTAATAATTGATATTGAAAAAATCAAGGAAAGGAATCTTGAACCAAAGGAACATATGATAATTTTTGTAAAATTTTTATAAAAGAAAGAAGGAAAATAAAAAATAATTAAATCGAAAAAACTATAAAAATACCATTAAATAATCCCAAACTTTTGTAAGCTACCGTATATAAATATATATTTGAATAATAATTATTTTATCCTCAAAATTAATTTCAATAAAAATATTATTATTTTTTTAAATATTTTATTAATTTTTTTATAAAAAATATATTATTAAAATTTTAATTAAAAATTTTAATAATTATAAAATTATTTAATTTAAATTAAAAATTATTAAAAATAATTATTTTTATAATAATTTCTATTAAAAATAAAATACTTATAATTTTATAAAATTTTTATTTTATTTATTATTATTTTTTTTTAATTATCACAACTAATATTAAATGCAAGTTTTTATTAAGTAAATTTAATGTTTGAAAGAAATGAATCCTCTTAACATAACATTATTCATCCTATATATACTATATATTTCTATATACTATAACTATAGATAATCTATTACAGTTTGCTCTAATTAGACTTTCTACTATTCTATAAATAGGTATACTTAACTAGGAGCTGGATGGTTAATACACAATTATCAATAGTGATGCTAGGCTAGTTAGTAATGAGCTACAATTTAATTTATAAATACCAAGCTAGTCCTTTTTTATATATTCCTAGTGGAATTATATATACTCCAATACTCTCAAATATTATTTACTTAGACCTTGAAAGAAACATGTCATCTTCTTTATCACTACCTGTGGTATTAGATCAATTCCTTTTTAATTAGGTAAGGCATTAAATTGGAATATCTTGAGCTAAGAGAACAGGGTCCTGAAGGTTGCCAAGCAAAAGAGATTATATAATATTCAGATATTTATTACAGTTCTAAAATCAGAGTCCTGAAATTCTTATTTCCTATTCAGTTCAGAGAAGATGTTTAGATATAAATTGCATAATTAGATCAGAGATCTTTATTTATACAATCCTCATAATAAATCTATTTCAGTTTAACTATCAATGAGGAGGCCAGAAGTCCCATTTTCATGCAACTTGGTTATTTTTCTCATATAAACCTTGTGTGGTATTGAACTCTGAACTTGTGATTGTAATCTGGGAGTACTATTGCTGTGCTTTAGACCCACAAGTCTAAATTTTAATTTATTTTAAATATTAAAGTATTAATAAAATATAAAATAAAAGCTTTAAAATTATATTAAGTTTTTAAATTAAATTATTTTATATTAAAAAATAGTTTATGTAAATTTTAGAGATAAATTTTTATAGAAATTATAATAATTATATAATAATTATATAATTTTAGTACATCAAATTAAAATCAAAATTAGAGGTTTTTTTATAATAATTCTATTAAGTACAATATTAAATATAACAAAATATAGTATTTGTTATATAATGAATATATATTTTTTATTGAAAGTTGAATGTATTTATTTATTTGTTATATAAATTAATAATAAATTTCTTTTTTGTAAGCGATTAATATTATTAATAGATTTTTTGTCTTAATAATTAATATAAATATATAATTTTATTAAGAATATATTTGAATAAGATATTTATCTAATATATAAGTACAATACAGAAGATTACATTTTTGTATTATATAGGCTTGAATGTAATCTATTGTTGTTTTCAATCTTTTTACTATTGAGTAAATAAGACTTGCTATTCTCTTAGGTATTGTAAACTCTAAGCTTGAACTTATTTATTGATTATGTTATTGTTTTAAAATCTTCTCTTGATGCAAGAAAGATATAAACCTGCAATAGTCTGACTAAGAGCTTTGTGTAATTGAAAAGACAAAGTTTAGATATTTATAGATTAATTTCTTCTTTTCACTTTTCATAAAACAGCTTATGTGTTAGATGGATATTGTTAATAGTTAATTATTTAAAATATAATCAGTTTTATCTATCAATAAAAGGTAATTAAAAGAATGCTTGTATTATTATAAAAAATATTAAGATAGTGGTTCTATGTAAATATCTCAAACTGATTAACATATTTTTGTTGCCATTCAGTTATACAAAAAAAAAAATCATTTTATTTAAGTATATATTTATGCACGCATGTAATTTAATTAGATATAAAGTTTAAAAAATTTTTGTCACTCCTTACGTGGTTCTAACGTAAATTTGGGATTGAAAAATCGTCTCATTATTTCTCCAATATTTGAAATGCCAAAAATAATGCACCTGAGATTTAAAATTTTAGCATTAATAGAACTCGATTCCTTGGATTGCGCCTTTTATGAAGTTTCCCACATACTTGCTTCATTTTCCGACCGTCTTTTTAAAATTTTCAATTTGTTTGGAGAGTTCTGAGTTTTTAGAACTCGTATACAACTTCCAAACCCTTAATATATCACATATTTCATGTAATTTTAACCGATTATGTGGTTCGGCAGATCGACATATTTGAATCATTTCAACTATTAAAGCAGGTGCTTCAATTTGAGTTTCCTGAAGAATGACACTGAAAACGTCATTCATTATAATACCAAGTGCGTAAACACATTTAGCTTCTGTGTCGTCTGCATCACTGGGGCATTTTGTAGGTGGTTCGTATGCATCCAAGTATTTTGCAATAATGGATAAAAGATCCTTTCCAGAAGGATCCTTGTGACCTCGTCTAGCTACGGCCTGCATCTGATGCAAACCTTCTGCAATTAGAGATAAGTTTGCAAATTTATCTATTATTATCCTTTTTTTTTTAACTTTAGATATAAAATTTTCAAGGCTATCATCTTCCATAAATTGCATTACTATTTTGAATTTACCCTCCTCTTTGGTGATGCCGTAAAATCTGGCTGAAAAGGAGAATTCCCCATTGCACTTATGTAGATCGCTTATCTAAATTTAATTTCCGTGTCAGAATTTATTACAATATCGCCGAGTAATATACATCACAGTTACCTGATTTAAACCTTCATAATCCTCCAGAACAACTTTCATATTTCCTCTTCTTTTCCAATTTCCACTTTTTACATTCCAATAAAGGATGTGTCCTTCGAGCCATTCAATTGAGTTGATTTTGCCCTCATCTGTGTGTGCTTGTTTTAAACGTGTAAATGGAATCCATTCGAGTATTTTATGCCTGCTAGTTGCTGCATTTTGAACTTCTCTTATAAATGCGTCCACATCGCCGTTTTCACTTGTTCAATCGCCAAGATTTTTTTGGAAGTGGGATGAATTGCAAGGTTTGCACCAATAAGGAGAAGTGTTCCTTTCTTTGCATTGGTTGCACATTTCCCCTACATGTAATCGAACCCTCTTTCATATAAATTTGCTCAAAAAATAATTGACTTATCTGACTTACCACCTACACATTAATAATAATATAGTTAAATACATCTACGTAAATCGTGGAATGTGCAACATTATTTAACATACCCGCTACAAATTGACTATTATTAATATATCTAATGAAATTTATTTATTGAACATGCTCGATTTAACTTACTCCCTATAGGTTTAATTGTTGTCAATAAACGTGTTCGTGCAATTTTTTTTTTTTTTTTTTTTTTTTTTTTTTTTTTTTTTTTTTTTTAGATAAAATAAACTTACAATCTATAAAATCGAAATTAGTAAGTATAGTTATATATATTTATTTTATATAAATTTAATGGATAGATATCAAAATATATCAAATACACTCACTTTCTATAATGCGGCAGTTATTAATACAGTAAAAAATGTTTTGTACATAATAATAAGGATAACTCACGATCTACGATGTTAAAGGCAGGAATAAGATCAAACAAATCATGTTCTGTACTGATAACAATATTAAAATATGATCCTTACTATCTGCAATATCAAGAACAATATAGCATTATAATTCACGTGATTTACTCGAAAAAAATATTTTTATTGAACTTACACCCTGAAAATGTTAAAAATTGGTTTAATTAAAACACACTAGTGAATTTCAAAAACAAATATGAACTATTTAACTTACACCCTATAATTAACACATATCAGCATATTATAATAAATTAATAGTTTGAATCAACAAATCACAACATATTGCTTACATCCTATAAATAATTAAACATAATATTGTACGAAAGAACTCTTTATGCAATTAGAACATAAAAAACAAACTAGCGCTTACCATCTGCAATATCAAGAACGTGAACATGCTTGATAATAAATCGTGTAAATTCTTAAATAATTCGACTTACCCGCTATAAAGTCATCAAATTTTATTATAATGGAAATAATTTCAGAAAAAAAAAACTTGAAAATATTAACGGCAATACTTACCATCTGCATTATTAAAAATATATTTATAATTAATTATTTCTTAAATAGGTCAAAATAACGAGAATAATTTCAAATAATGTTTTACAATCTACGGCGTCAGTGAAAGAATACGGTTAAAGCGTGTCCATATAATTTCCAAACAAAAATAGAGTTATAGCAAATTTAACTTACTATCTGCGGTATCAAAAAAGATTACTGTATTGTTATTATCAAATATTAAAACACGTGCGTCCAATACGCTCGGTTTAACTTACAATCTGATATGAGAGCAAGAAGTTAAGGCTTGATGTACTGTATTCACATTAATAATAATTAGCATAAAAAATTTAACCTACCGACTATAAAGTCGAAAGTCTATTTAGGATATAAAGTTGCAGATTCGATGAACGATGAAAATTACTTAATTCGACTTACACCCTGTAAAGACGACAGTTAATATAATTTTAAAAACTTTAGTATAAATTCACTTAAACATGCTTACATTCTATAAGTTAAATAATCGTTGGAAATATTTATACGAAATTACTTGCTAGGTATATTAATTAAACTTACGAGCTACAAGTTAACAATTGTTAATGCAGTGTAAAAAAGTTTAAGGTAAGTTCATTTAACAAATGTAATTTAACCTACAATCTGAAATACCCGGGAAAATGTCCAAATAGTTCATGTAAATTTTCATAACTACTAACACTGTTGTAAAAAACTTACAATCTATAATAATATTAGGTATATGCGACGTTTGTTAATCTACATAATAGTATGCACGATTTAACTTACACTCTATAAATTCGGAGTCAACTATAAAGTTAAAGCATATTCGCATAAATTTGATTTAAAAAATAACAAATATATGCTTTTTTGGACTCACTCGCTATAAAACCGACAACAATATCGATACAATTAAACCATATTCCTTGAGAAGAATGCTCGAATAATAGAGAATGAAAGCATAATATTATTATTCACTTACATGCTATAAAATTAATAATTGTTCATATAATAGATAAATATGCATAAATTTAATTGTAAGATAACGAAAGTATATCAAGTCTACCTACCATCTTACAGATAGAACAGAAAAATAATTAACACATTCAGCATAAGTTACTCGATCTATAACGAAGATAAAACTTACCTTCTAAAAACCGAAAACAAAATTTAAAACATGAATTTCCATAATCTTAATCGCGGAAACTTCTTAATTTGACTTACTCCCTGAAAAGTCAGTAAAAATTAAAATATTTCCTCGTATTCATTTATCAATACGTAATAAAACGTGCTTACCATCTGCAACATCAAGAAATAGTAACTTAAAATTAAAATGCAATTCACGCAACAAATAATTTGAGTATTTGTTCAACCTACAGTCTGAGATGTTGAGATATGGTTATATTTAACCACTTTCAAGTGAATTTACTTATGCTTTATTTACTTACTTTCTGAAAATTAAAAATCAATTAGAATCAAAGCTTATTAATTGTTCAGCAAATACGATCGAAGCTTCAACTTACGCCCTATAATTTTAAATATATTCATATTATCATAATCCATACATATTTTCAACAAATAAAAACGTATACCTACACCCTATAAATGATGATTATAGACTGTTAAGCAAATACAGAAAAATTTTGTTTTGATAAACTTGAGATTGACTTACATCCTACAGAATAAATAATTACTAATGCGTAAATTCATTCGAAAATAGTAAATATATGCTCAATTTAACTAACCACCTGCGATAATAAATAAATATATAAAAAAGAATATAATTAAATATTTCATCATGGAAGATTCAAATGCACATTCAACTTACCGTCTACAATATAGAATATTTATTAAATTATTGCGAGGTTTCTCAGGATATAAATGAATTTGATTTAGTTTACCATCTATATGTTAAAAATATAGTTTGAATTCGCATGCCAATAACAATGATATCCCCACATTTGTACTTACAATCTGAAATACCAAGCCCATAGTTAAAGCACATTTCATGCAAGCTTCTCGTCAATAAAAATATGCTTGATTTAACTTACCATCTGTAATATTAATAATAAAGCGCAATTAAAATGTATTCTATACAAACTTACGTTCAAGCGTAATCACAAAAACGTTCATACTTACTCCCTTTAAAGTCGATAATTATTTCAATTAGAACACATTTTATGTGTCGGATTAGCACATGAATAACTTAACTTACGAGCTATGAGTTCGATGATTTTTTTAAAATTAATTCACGTAATTTTTCAATTAAAAAGATAATGAACTTGCTTTACCATCTATTATGAGTAAAAAATATATGTAAAGTTAGAGTTCTACAAATTATTTAGAAAATTATATAATAATCCCGATTTAATTACCCGCTAGAGGTCGACAGTTAATATAACCAAATCTATTTGCTTCCTTGTTTTACATATGGTAAAATATTCATTCGGTTGTCTTACCCACTATATATTATTTATATATTAATTAAATCAAATTTATGCTAAATGCTCGAAAATATTAGATTAAACTTACAAACTGCAAAATGAAATATTAATCTAATTGCTTATTGAATAATTAAAATAGGTTCAATCAAACTTACTCCCTAAAAATTCAATAATTAATGACATAGTTAAAACACAAACATAAATCTGCTTGATTCAACTTACATCCTGCTGTATGCAGAAAAAAATATAGTTAATTTAATACGCATTACATATGAATCTCCCTGATTCAACTTACATGATTCGTGGCCTTGGATTTAAAATTTACTGTATTAGACAATTTCGACAATAATCTGATGACGTGATAAACAGCTACATCAACCTACCCGCTATAATAACTATGGTTAAGGCATTTTTCACATGAATTTAATCAAATAATAACGAATATACCTAATTTAACGTCTATATTTGGAATAATAATGCAGTTAATGTAAAAAAAAAAAAAAACTTTTTTTTATAAATTTTAAACTCCGTTCACCAGTTTTCCGCAATGTCGATAACAAAATGCAATTAAACAACTAAAATTTTAACCTTCTTTGGCTGCTTTTATTAACCTCGTTGCCACTTCAGAATGCATTAATGAATACAGTTGGAGTGAAACACGATAAAAGAAATTAGTATTGTACGCCGTTCTATAATTAATTGTGATTGGTTGGTTGATGATTGATAATTGGTTAAAAATTTATTAATCTACGCGATAAAAGAAACTGTGTACAAATAGTCTATATTAGTTGATGATCGATGCATTCTTGAAAATAGTTACGATCACCAAAAAATTTCAATTTTTAAACATAATCTGTTACTTGATAAGCTTTTTATTTTATTAATTACATCACTTTTTTCATATTAAATAAAGTTAATATACACCATGAAATCTATATATCATGAAGGTTTCATTAATTTATTTTAGAATTTTATTATTAATATTTAAGCATTACATTTATATAAAAAAAATTTTTTTTGTAATATTTGCAATCAGACTAAATAGTAGTTTTTTAATCTTAAGAAGACAAAAGCATATATTTATCGGAGAAAGATAAAAAATATTATAGCTAAACTTTTATATCATATTTAGCTAACTTGTTGTAAATATAAAAAATTTTTAAGTCGAATCTTGAAAATAATATTTCGTTTCAAAAAGAATTTTAAGTAAAAATTCTTATAATTCCTTCTATAACAATTAGCAATTTATTACTGCTGCATGTTCTATCAAGCTACTGGTCAACAGGAAACTACAAAAGAGAAAAAATATAAATATAAAAATATACAATATGCTACAAGAAAAAAAGAAAAAAAAAATCAAGTTTTTTCAAAATTCTCAATTTTTAAAACTTTTCTTAATAAGATAACCCTATTAAAATATTCTTTCTTTTCAAATAGAAAGAAAAACTTGCATATTAATAGTTTTTTCTTTAATATCTTTTAAACTATGCCTCTTTAACCTATGTTTTTTGATTTACAATAATTACTTGGAATTTTTTAATCTATCTGCTCAAAGACTTATTGTCTTGGTTATTATAGGTTAGAAAAAAGTTGATCTCAATAGTTTCACCTATCAAAATAATAAAAGTAAAAAGATTTAGCTTAAAGATAATTGTTTAAGAATATATTACTCAAATTTTATAAACTGATAATCTTATAATTAAATAAACTTAATTAATTCTTTCTTTTCTCAATAACATTTTTAGAACATATAAAACAACTAATAAAAAATTGTTTATAGTCTGTTACTAATATGTTTTATGTTCTATAATTATATTTTACAATAGATTGTATTATCCAAAATTCAAAATCAAACCAATATAAATAAAATTTTTAGAAAATCAAAAAATAAGCAACTATAAGAGAAAAAAAAAATAGATAAATATCTTAAAAATATGAACTAATATTTGATATTTTTTATTAGGAAAATTTTTACAAATATACTATATATCTATATAAAAGGTTTTATATTTTATTGGTTCTTCTTTTTATAAAACTTTTTTAATATAAGTAAAAAAATATATTTTCTAACTTTTTTAAGTTACTAGAAGTCATATTTTTGCATAAAAAATATAGATAAGAAAATAAATATAGAAAAAACTTATGAACTAAAATTTTATATTTATTTAAGAATAGTATTAAGAATTTATAAGTAAAAAAATATAAATTTTCTTATAAGTATCTTTTCTATATATTGTTAAAGAATTAAAAAAAAGTTTTTATTTATATAAAAATTTTTAATAATATATAAGTTAATATTAAAATTAATATTTTAATAAATAATATATTAATAAAAATATATAAAACCTGACAAAAAATAATTGAAATATTATGAATACAAAATTAGATTTATAAGGTAATATTTCAATAAAATAATATTTTTACTAAATTCTAATTATGATAATTATATAAAAACTGATCAAAAATTTTTATCAAATAAAATAAAGATTATTAAATAGAAAAAAATAATATTACAATAAGAAAATTATTAAAAAAATAAACTGATGAATAATTATTACCTATCTATAACTAATTAAAATAAGTAACTGTTATATAAACTAGAAGGCCCAAAGATTGAAAAGTTCTAATTCAGTATTTGAAATAATAACTATCAATTAAAAACAAATAATATATATATATATTATCGTTATATAAGCATAATAGGAAACCTACGAATATGTAATGTAGTGGTTAGTATTCTGTAAATTATATCATAAGATTACAGGTTAAATTCTCTAGGAGGCAACTCCTTATGCTGGTAGATCTATCCCATTGGCATAACTATAAACTAACTGATGCTTCTGAATATAGTTCTGATCATCAGTTAAATGGGATTTCTGATGTAGTCACAAGACAATCAATATAAAGATTGTGATATGGTTGAATATTTGAAATTAGGTAGGATTATCTTGACACAACTATATTACTGAAAAAGAACTGATAATAAGAAGAGTATATATTGAACCAGTAGTATATTGTTAAAAGGAAAGAATAGTAAATCAACCAAAGAAAACTCCAGTTCTCTACTTTAATATTGAAGCATCTATTCAAGAATTCAAGTATGTGACTATACGTGCTTTTACAGATTTGACTATTGGAAAGCCTTGCTAGGAGAAGAAATCTGTGAACCACTCCAAAGGACTAAGAAATCTGAAAAGTCCAGGATAAAGAAAATTCAATAGCATAATAACCAGACTACTCTTAATATAACTAAAATTGTTCTGGAATAAATTAAGAAGAAATTGCATAACTTATCAAAATAGGTAGTAGTTATATATAGAAGTAAAATAGCTATAGCTACTAATATAGACAGATTTACTTCAAAAATATATAATTATTTGTTAACAAATATATAATAAGTAAATAAGTATATATGTTAATAAAAGATGTAGATACAGAATGGCATTATGAAATAAAAAAAAAAGAAGTTCAAATATAAAACTAAAGAAGAAGACCCACTCTTTATGCATAGAAAACAATTTATAAAAGATCAGTTCATTCACCTGATCAATTAATTTCTAACACAATAGATAACAGATACGATAGACAATTTTTATATTCTTAAAATTTATTTTAGCATTAGTTCAGCCTTGGCAGGTTAGTTTATACTAAAGGGGTGACAACAAGTTGCAAAGTGACTTCCTCCTAAAAGAAGCTATCTTTATTGAGTTTTGTTTGATAGTAAATTGGTAGTATATCTTAAAAAACTTCTATGTAATGATATTGTATAAATATAAATAAAACAAGGCTGAGTCAGTATAAAAAAAAAATAAAAAAAAAATAAGCATTATAGGTATATTAAATGTAATAAATCAAAAATCAATATAAAACTCTTTTAGCAATTAACACAAATTAACAATAAAAGAAATATAATATTATACTATTAAAACTCTTTCCACTGATTTTCTTTTTTCTCAAAAATTTTCTTTTTTGGCAATTTTTTGAAAAAAAGCAAACTTGGTCAAACACACAAGGAAAACAACATATCTTTCAAACTAAGCTACTAAGCTTTTGCAACACACATACAACAAGCCTTTTAGAAACATTAAGGAAAGAGATATACATTGTTTTACTAACTTTCTTTTACTTCTTTTTCTTAAAATTTTTAGGAGAAAGAAAAGAAA
>CAJVPT010005657.1:0-11929 GCA_910592055.1 Acaulospora colombiana | reverse complement strand
AAGTTTTGAAGTTTTATTACTCTCAAAACATAAAGTTTTGGAGGAACGCTTCTTTGGAAGTGGTGATCAGGGATCTATGGGAAAGAGTCAATGTTATTGAAGATTTATTACTTTTTAATATATATATATATTTTATAATTAGTAATTACAAATTTTTTTGAATTTAACTTCTTTTAGTATTAATTTATTTTAATAAATTAAGATTTCTTTTAATAAATTTATGATTACCATTTTATTAATTTAAATCACATGCAACAGTATATAAACTTTATACCACCAACTATACTAAATATCATATATGAATTTCTTAAAATAATTACATTTCCATTATGTTAATCCTTCTGATATATGCTATATAGAATTCAAGAATTATGGATACCAGGATTTCAAATCAATATACAGCATATTGTTTATATTATAGAGAATGTTTAATAGGCTATCTGAAAACATTTTAGTCACTTTTTTTTTTCGTCCTTTTGAATGCACGCAATTATCTTGGCGCAACGACTTGACGGTCTCTTACGGATAGTGGAAGGTGGGGTGGTAGACATACACGGTAAATGCACATTTACATTTAGCTTTTTCAAGCTATCTGATAAAGTGCGTCGACGTCAAGGAATAGACTTCATACGGAAAGCCCCTAATATTAAATGGACAATAATAATAAGAAAAAAAAAGGCTATTCTTTTATTAATTTACTTCTTTTAGGTATTGCATTATACAGTACAAACAAGGAGAGTTAAACGTTTCAAATAAGGCTTACGATTCGGGCATATTTTATGGCGATTGAGTAAAGGACAGGTTGCTTTATGCATGAATACCATATGCGCCCGTCCCATTAATTTGATGGAAAAATTTCCTCATCAAACTCTCTTTTAAATCCTTTAAACCTTGTGTATACCATTAATTTCGGATTTGTGGATTTGAAAATATTAAAAAAAAAAAAAAAAAAAATCATAATAGATATTCTCGCGTAACGTATTAACTTACTGTATCGGTATAGTTTATTAGCACTTATAAATAAATGAGACGATCTGTTTTCACAAAATTGTTCTTTGTTTTCTTGTTTAAGATTGTCGTTATTTTTGTTGTTTTAAAAAATCTATAAGTATATATACAGTATATGCCTACACTTTTTTTTTCCTACATTACTATTTAAGCGTGCAAAATATTATTTGTCATAAAAGCTACTTATTTTTCTTTTTAGCGATCGATTTTTTTTTTTTTTTTTATTCGATTATCTGAAGACAACCATCGTTTGAAAAAATGACAAACGGTAATAATCTCTCTTCAATAAAATGTCGTACCACCGTCTTTCTCATACCATATCCTCAAAAGGACAGGAAACCCAATATGTTTACTTAAACGAGATCGATGATAAAACTCGTATTCAATGCTTTACCACCACACTTCTCAACATTACCGTTGGTAACTCCGAAATGTCGAATTTCGTTGGTCAACAATTTCACGCCAATCTTGAAGTACCAATTTTTGGTCCGTCTTTTCACACTGTACCAATGACCGTTCCTATTGTCATTTCCAATGATAATTGTCCCGAAAAGGTGGATGTTAACGGAAACCGAGCGATTGCTGATGAAGGTGAATTTACTTTTTATAACAAACAAACAAAAAAAGTCGATAATGCACTTTCAATGTTAGTGATCAATCTATTCATCTATCTTGCATATAAAGAGAATAGACAAAATGAAAAGGAACCTACCGTAACGTGTGTGGAGGATGGACAAAAGATTCAGGAAATTAAGACCGAGGCCATACTTGACTTGCGTAATCACAAGGTATTTCACAATCTTTCATAAATATGGTTTCGAGACCACCGGTTAACAGAATTTGCCCATATTTGCTAGGGTAAAGTTCAGTATTTGGTAAAGTGGAAGACCATCGAGTGGCCGGAATGGAAAGAAGCGAACGAGTGGTGAATATTTTGATTGGAATGATCGATACAATTGAAGCTTCGCATTAGAGTTCTTACAATTGGCGATTTTTTAAATAGCGATATGGAATTGAGACAAAAATTTCTTGATAAAGAAGGGAATAGTGCCGAAATGATATCAGAAAGCACTTCCAAGGTGAAGAAAGGTGTATGGGACGACCGTGTGCGAAAAGTCATAACAATGGCGCGAGACCCTAACACGGGGGTGCTCCATTGTTTCTTGAAATGGTTAGTCGTGCAGTATAAAACGTGATCGGTTAAATGCAATGCAACAAACGACATTCACACTCTCATTATCACATCCAGGAAGAATGGAAGCGCCTCAGTTCATCCAAATTCGGTGGTGAACGTCAAGTGTCCTCGAGCGGTATTTATTCGAATTAATTTACGCGTCATTTGCTCAGATCTTTGTATGACGAATTCACCATCTTTCGTAACACACAGGTGCTTCAATTCTATGAAAGTCGATTATTATGGATATAACGTTTACCGGCTCTTCTCTTCCTCGATTTTACAGATCATCAGACGTACTACTTCGCATAAAGTATATAGACATAGATAGATTCTAATCTTTCAATACTTGCAAGATCTTGCGTAAAAGTGCCTCTTTATTTTCTTCTCCATGAATAGATTCATGAACTGATAGCATCACATGTATAATTATTTCACGGTGCGTAATAATGCAACATTAGATATGATAATAAAAAAAGCCAACAATAGATGATCCAGTGTCGTTCGTCGTAAAACTGTGTGACGCTGAGCTCATCATCGATGAATTTCATTTTGGATTGGTTAGTCTACGTGGGGAGGTGTCTATGAAACTTATCCTCTAGAATTTCAAACTTG
Source organism: Acaulospora colombiana (assembly GCA_910592055.1). Classification (NCBI taxonomy): domain Eukaryota; kingdom Fungi; phylum Glomeromycota; class Glomeromycetes; order Diversisporales; family Acaulosporaceae; genus Acaulospora; species Acaulospora colombiana. The sequence goes on along the minus strand of CAJVPT010005657.1, from coordinate 9,132 downwards.
GAGTCAGTTGGTACTTCGTTTCCGAGTCGAACCTATTGTATTATGCGACCATCTGTTAATACTTACTTATTTGTATTAGACAGGAATTACCAAAACGGATGATGAGAATATAAAGAAATGTTTCGGGGCAATATAGATTTGTTTGATCGGTTTATTCTTTACTTTTTATTGACGACATCGTATTGGGAACAAGGCACCAAATCATTTTTTATGATGATTTGACGAACTACTATCATTCCTTTAATAATAATAAATAACCTTGATGATTAATTTCTAGTAAATGAAATGAAAGACACGCCTCTCTATATTCTTATGATGTTCACAATATCTATGTATTCAACAACTCGAGAATCTCGAAATACCATTTCATCACATATGGCGTTGAATGTATAATCGGATTTCTTCTTTTTATTTCTTCATTTTCCTTTCTCTTTACGGCAATTTGGCACGCACAATTTGATTTCGAAGCAGTGGAAAAGACAAAATTATCGTTATTCTGAATCTTGAAAATCGTTTATTTGCAGAAAAGTTCGCACGCACATACGTGCAGCACGACATTTTGCTCCCTTTGAAAACAAAAAATTGTATACAAACGGTATCGCCGATTTTCTGATAGTCGGCTTTTATTCATATAACCAACCATTTTAGCATTCTTTCTCCGTTCTCTTAAAATCTTATTCGGTTAGTGGTCGAGCGCGTTAAATCGATGTTCACACGTAAGACCACCTCAAAAAGTGACACCCGATTTTCTCGTGAAATTTCGGGCGTTACCTTTTGGGGTTGACCATACGCTAATAATAAATAATAATAAAATAAAATTCATCAATTATCATTTATTTCAAAATTGAGTATAGGCCGTCAAAATGGGGGTGGTGCACAAGTATGTCAACGGTTTTAAAATATGAACAACACATTAAATATTTTCTTTATCGCGAATATGAAAAACCTCGTAATCGTCGGTGAAAAAATTCAATTCATCGGTGACGCTATTCTCATACGAGGTTCTTATCGATGATCCAAAATTCCCGGTCATCCAAAGATCCCCCTCCCCAAAGCAAGGGCCGGTGGAGGTAGAACAATAGATAGCCTTATCCTTAACAATCACCCTACTCAATCTTGCTTCGCTTAGACCTTCATCTAACATAAATGAAAATATAAAGCTATTCGACGCATCCTTATATCCGCTCGTCGAAGAGTTCGATGTCCCTTCAGAATTTTTGGTCAACGATCTTTGCCATGAACACGGATTATATCCGCCCAACACCTTTTGGCTCCCGCGTACTTTGGCCAGCACGATCGTTCCAATTATGTCGTCACATTTTTTGTGAAATGTCAACGCATCAAATCCGTCTTTGGTGCCACGACAGAGTAACCTGAAATCGTACGGAATCTTACAACTATAAAATTTTTTTTTGCTGGCATCTTTCCTGTCAATCCAACTGCATAAAAGCGATACGTGGATCGACCTGATGATGCAGGAATCAACGACAGTCAATCTCGGCGGTAAAATCCCATCGACCGGCATGTATCCCGGTTTCATGTAGTACTTTATGATGTCTTCGTTGAGCCTTTTGGAGAGAATTTTCTTGAAGGGGTGTCTAACCTTGTCGTAAAGATCCGGCGATGAAATTTGGAAATATCTTATTAGTGGAATGCAATTGTGCAAAGTTTTTTCCAAGGCCGAGAAATCTTCTCGCGACCACGTCGATATGTCTTTTCGAAGTTGGTGGTGGAGATTTGTACGCGCTATACCCCACTCAATCAAGTGCTCCCAAATCTTAATCTCATCTAATTCCAGGTCATCACGTTCCAGGATTTGAGCCATAAACGATTCATCAAAATGAAAATATTTTTTATCCGGACCAAAGACAATTGCCGGATCCCTGCATATTATTCCCAATAAGAATTCTCGAAGAATGTTGAAATCATTACACTTCAGTACAAATTCAAACACATAAAGAATATTTTGGAGTAACCAACAGACCAAATCTTCGGTCATGTGAACTTGGACGTGTTTGCTTAATTTGTGAAGTTCTAATTCGTCTGATGCGATTAGAAGTAAGGCCGAGTCCGCTCCATTCAGGTGGTCTATGCACACGTTGCCGCAATAGATGAACCTACAGTGCAATCATAAAATGGTAATAGTAGTAAATCGTATCAGTGTACGTAAGGAAGATGCAATTTCCATCAATAATAAAGATGACACAAACTTGAGTATGATTTCAAAGGTTTGAGGATTAATGTTTTGTTTCTTGAATACATAATTTCCCTCATCGTCTTTCTTCGCCCATTCATTCGACAACGCCACGCGAAAGTACGCCGATCTGCTTCTTAATATCAACGAATGAGCTTTAAAGATTTTAAAGTTTGGTTCCTCGCCGACTTCAATTAGGACGTTTGATTCATGATTATCTTCGATGAGAGAACCATAATCCACAGAAAGGTCTTCCAGCAACTCCGTTGAACGTGAGACTGATTTGAGATTTGTCATGTGGATATTTCACGAGGAATTGAGGTATTTTTAGCGAATTGGATAGCGAATGCCAATTGCCGAAAAGCTTTGTCGATATTGAAAGGCAAAGACAGAAGTGTGGTGCTGGGTAAAGCATAATGGTGATTAATAATTGTGCGAACGGAAAATACTGTATAAATATGCATGCAAGGTACGCAAATTATTTTCTTTTATGGTGAACATATGTACTGTATATAATTAAACATTTTTTTCTTTTTTATGTACACACATACAATGGCGTCACCGAGTTTAAAACCCGATAAGTTTAAGCCCGATAAGTTTAAGCCCGTCATACTGAACCATTTACGTCAGGGAACAATCCCATTTATTGTATAATGACCAACCACCGCATGCAGCTAGCCCTTAAAGTAAATGCCTTTGATTAAGACCCAGGTACCATATGCAAATTAGTATATCGACACAGTAGATTCTGAAATTTTATTTACACAATGATATAATTTACAACCTTTTTTTTCTTAATGATTAGTTAAGATATTTAAGATATAGTAAGTATACTTTGACTTTAGAATTCTTATTGTTAAATTTGAATATATAGTATTTTATTTGTATTATCTAATATACAGTATATATATTAACTCTGATTTATTTTATTTTTATAATTCACAATTATGCTATAATGACATGCCTTTATTTAGAAATTGATTAGAGATCTAATATAATTACAATATGATCAACTTGTCTTTTTTATCACAAATAAACAATATATGCTAGTTTTAATTTGAAAATTATTTATAAACATTTACATGAATAGTCTTTACAAGGTTGTGTTACCTAAATAAATTAACTAATGCCTATTATGATTATTATATTATAACAAACTTGTAGTTTATGACTGGGTATGCCAGAAAAGGATCAAATGACAATTACTTATTTAAAAATAATATCAATACTACAAAAGAAAAATTGAATAGCTTGTAAAGTTTAAGAATATATTTGATATTATTAAGATGATATTGAAAAGGTTATGAGATTGGTTTGATAGTTAATTATCGAGTGGTGATCTAGTTGTTTTTGTAAATTTCTATTTGATACCAGTGAGTAGGACTGTAATTGTGATAATAGATATTTTTTTTTTATATTTTGTGCATAATTTTTAAAGCCTTGTTTATGATTTTTATCTTTGTTTTGTTGCTATAAATTTGATCAAAAATTTGATTAGAAATTTCCAGGAAAATATTTAGAAGGGTTCTATTATCTGTTAATATGATAAATAAATAATAAGTGTTTATCTATATAGAATAGTTTTTTTTTTTTGTTGTTTTTATAGAATTTCTTTAAGAAAATTGTTAAGTTTGAGAAGTTTTTTGTTAAGTAATTTTAGATTCTCTATGTACTTGAAGACATGTTCTTGATTTTCAATCATATGATTATACTGAAAATATTTGGATAGTGGGTAGAGAAAAAGGTATCTGTTGTGAAGTTTAGTTTTGGTAGGAAGACTATTAAAAAAGATTTTGATTTTAAATGCAGCTAATAATCAAAAGAGATATTTATTAATATGTCAACACTTTTTATTTGCTTCTTTAAATAATATAAAGTTCTAGATATTAATAGATTTGAAAAGGTAGTTTTGACTGATAATGATAGTAATAAGGTTAATTAATGTATTAATAAACTTGATTCAGTGAGTGCAGCTAGTTCCAATTTAATTATTAATAAGTGGTAATATATTATAATTATTTATTAAGAATAGGGATAGCCTTTTTATGGTATAATATAATAAGGTTTGATTGTTGATAAATGTTTTAAAAAGATCAATGAAATATTTTTTGATATAAAAAGATTTTGACAATAATTATTGAAGTGGCTATAGAGTAGTTTAATGTTTTTATTAGAATAGAATAATATTATAAAGTTGAAATAATTTTTGAGATTGCATTCAATATTTATGCCTACTAAGATTAATTGTAGTAGATTTGACAAAATAGTCCAAGTTTTATTTTGTGCTTAAGAGAGATTGGGGTAGAAAATTAAAGTATTATTTTTCTCTAGTTCAATAGTATTAAAATATTGATAAAGAAATATTTTTTTGGGTTTTGAGATTGTAACTGAGGAAAGGATAATATGTTTATAGTTGAAATATACAAGAGAGCTTGTAAGATAAATATATGTATAAGTTTATTAATATTATTTAGAAAATAGAGGAAGTTATTTCATGTGATATGCCAGATCAACTTGATATTAGAGATAGATTTTAAAATTTTGCAGAATTTTAGTAGATAGGAACAAAGGATGAGTTGATATAAATTATTATTATTTTTTTTTAGAATAAAATATTTTTTATTTATTATCTTTATATTTTTTATGTTTTTGTATCTTTTTATAAATTCAAAGTTATTATTGTAGAAAAATGCCTAGAATAAAAGATGTGAATTTGTACAAATAAGGGTATCTCCAATTAGATTTGATATATTAAGTTTAAAGTTATCAAATCAAAATAGAGTTTTGCCTGATATAATTTTGTAAATTTTAATATAAAATTTTGATCATGTGTTTTTTTCAGGAAACTTGTATCAGAAAAAATAACTAATAAATTTGATATTGGATTTGAATAATATGATGGTAATGGATATGTTAATTGATAGGTAGAGACTTATCAAAAGATATGAGTCCTTGTATTGAAATGGACAATTCGTGAGGCAAATATTAATTTTATAACAAAAAACTATAGTAACTGCTTTTAAGATTCAGGAGTTATTTTTTGAAAATAATTCAGATTGACAAATTAGACAAGCTCAAATTACTGTGCATATTTGAATTGATAAAATCTTATTTTTTATATAGGAGAGAATTTTACTATTGTTGAGTATTGATGTTAATATTTTTATAATTAATTGATTCTTTCAAGCTTTGAAAGATGTAATATTGAAACTGATTTGTGAAAATAATATTTTGTTAGAAATTGTTCTTTCTATTTTCAGTTTATACTTAATAGAATAGTTAAATAGAACTTGAAGTCTCTATATATCATTGGCATTGATTACCACTATTTGAAGAGCATACTCTATTTGAGTACAAATAATCCATTTGAATACTTGAATTGTTATTGATATCTTTCGCTTCATTATTTTATTATGTGTTTGATATAGTTTTTAACTTTTTCTTTGTATTTTCTTTTTATAACAGATGATAATGATTTGCTTAATAAACATATTTCTAAATATTTAATAGATTAATATATAGACTTTGAAAGTATTAATATATCTTCTAATATCAGCTTCTTTTTGTATTTGTCACTTTTAAAAGAGTGACTAATTATAAGATCTGCCTTGTTTTTATTACATATAATATAATCTACCTTTAAGAAGAATGTAAAAATATTAGTAGCATCTTGTAATATTGATAATTTATATATAAATATGATTATATTATTGATGTAAGCAAAAATATTGTTACTTTCAAACAGAATTCATTTAATTTTGAAGATTACTAAATCATAAAAACAGTTTAAAAAAATGCTATTGTTTTTCCTTAATATAAATCCTGAGAGATCAACAGAGGGGTGATAAGATTATGATAAAATATAAATTAAAGAGATCTGTCTACTAATAAAATTCAATACAATTGATGAGATTTGTTATAAGATCTTGATTCAATTCATAGCTACTAAGAAATTATTAAGGTTGACTAAATTATTTGCTTTGAAGATGTCAAACAAAGCTATCAGAAATTTTTTATCAAGTTGGTTAAAACTTTCATAAGAGAGCAAATAATAGAAATAGGTTCTATAGAGCTTTGATATTTTGTACTTGCAAAGTTTGACTAAGAGAGAATATTGTTGTTGACAATAATAAAAGATAATTTTATATTAAGTATTTTTGTAAAAATTTTGTAACTAGTTTCAATTAAAACTATTGATCTGATATCTGAGAGATTATATAACTATATTAATTTCTTAAGTAGCAAAGTAATGTCAAATTTTTTCCAGAATACTAGAATATAATCAATTTTAAGAATTTTATTTAAAAGCTTTCTAAATATTTTTTGGATATATAAGCTGATGTGTTTCTAGGCTTCATAAGGAATTTTAGTGAGATTAAGTACTTTATTGAAAGAAAAAAATAAGATTGACTCTTCTATATCAACCTGATTAATTGTGACTAATATGATATAATATAGATAAATAAGTATCTAATTATTGGAACTATAGTTTGGAAGCCAGTTTTCATTAATAAAAAATTCTTTAAATAAAAGAAGTTTTAATAGTAAGTAATAATAGTATCATTAAGTATTTCTGGATTATCTTATAGTTAAATATCATTATGAAGGATAAATAGATTCAAGGATGGCTTAAGGTTATTAAAAGTTATTGAGATATATTGTTTGAGCCTTTTTCAAAAGTTGAAGTAGTTTTCTTTGACTAAATTAAAATTTACTTGGCCATGTAATTAGTCATTCTTTTTTGTTTTTTAGTCAGTAAGACCTTAAGAGTTTCTTTGATAGTCATAACTGTTTAAGAAAAGCTGGATATTTTTTTGTGAAAAAATTTAACTTTGCTTATAAGAAGAATATTGGAAAACTTGACTCTGTTCTTTTAATAGAGCTTTTCAATTGCTTAATGGCTTGGGGAATAATTATTTTAATTTAATAGAATGTTGTTGTTTTTGAAAGAGATATTAGAAATTAATATATTTTTTATTATAAGTTCAAATTGGTGCTATTTGGAACATGACTTTGTTTCCAGGGCTAAATTTATATCCTTGTTGAAAAAGTTTAATTATTTCTATATTGTCTTATAAAATAAATATATTTTTGTTAAATAAGAAATTCTTTGTAATTTGTACTTAAACCATTGAAAAATTATTGTAATGTTCTTGTGATCTATTTTAATATTGTTGAAATTAAAATATAATAATTCAAAATCTTGTTTATCAAATTGGAAAAGAGTTACACTGGAGGTGCTTATATTGATAAAGTGTATATAAAAGTATTCTTTGGCAATGATCTTATCAATATCTATTATGTTAGTCATTATCTTGTAAATTTTTTATTTATGATTATTTGTTGAAATGTTGATTGATGAAAATTTTAAGAGATATGTGTTATAGTCTCTTACTATAATAAATTCATGATTTCTATGGGAGTGGAGTAGTTTTTTTAAAGATAAATAAGTAATATCTCAATGAGAGATAAAGTAAGAAAGATATAGAGTTACTATAATAATATTTATTTTAGGTTTAAATCTAAAGTATATAGCATATCAGAATTTATTGAGGACAAATATCTCAATAATGTAATTTGAAAAAGAATTATGCAAGTACTATTACTAGAAACTTCTTTGGGTATATTTGATGCAATTATAGTATTGTTAGCTTTTTTGGAAAGTGGTTTTGAAAAGGTATGTTTGGTCTCAGTACAGATTTTGATTTATCTTTTATAGGTTAGGAAATTTAGCAGGCACTATAATTTTTCTAAATTATTTAATCCTTGGATATTGAAGTTGAAATCAATAATAGGTTTTTAATATTACTACTTTTTGATAGAGAGTTTTGATATGTGATATTTTTTTGAGTTAAAAAATTTCGTTTGGGATCTATTGTAACAAAAGAAGGACTTGAGTTAGGTGATTACTTATAATTAATAAAGTAGAGAAAAAAGAGCCATATTAGGATTGAGTAACTCTTATACTTTTACAAAGTTCTCTGGAAGTTTTTGAAAATAGAAGTATTGTTTTGGAATGTTTAATTTTTTATTGAAAAATTTATTCTCCTTTGGTGACAGAGTAATGTCTATTCCCTCTTTCTTCAAGATTTTATTTGAGATTAAGAGGTCTGGGAAAATAAAAAAAACTAGCAGAATCTATTTTCTAGGAATTGAATTCAGATATTTATTCTTAATTTTTTTAAGATTATTACTAAATAAAGGATTTTTTCTATTAAAATTTTTCTTTGATAAGCCAAGTTCCTTTTTAATAACTTCAAAATCATTAGAAAGAAGCAGACAGTCAATGTGTTTAAGAGATGGGTCTATCTATTCAAATTTAAGAGACAATTTAAATAAATATAAAGAGATAGCTATTGGGTAAGAGTTTTGACTAGAGATTGATATTTGATAGGCAATTTCATACCAATGTTCTTACTATGCTAGTGGGGTGATAGAAGAAATAATTTTTGAATTAGAGAATCTTTCAGGAGCAATTTAAAGGCAATATTATTGTTTTGAAGGATTTTTTAAACTTGTTTAATATAATGAATATCATTGAATATAGAAATAGAAAAGTTAAGTCTTAAGGGAGTTGTTAATATATCTTAGAAAGATTAATTTTTGAAGGAAAAAGATTGAAATAGTTGTTAGGAAGTTTGTTGGATATATAAAACTTTTCTCATAATTGATTGATTATTTGTTTAAGAATATGTAGTTGTATACTGTTAACCTTAATTAATAATTATATTTCTCTTTGGTTATTATCTATAGTTCTTGTCTATTATATTACTTTAGTTCTATTTTTAGATTATGTAATACATATAATGCAAGGTGTGTTTTATTGGTTGCTAGGGTAGTTCAATCATTAGGGTAAAGTATTGATTTTTTTTTTTTTTTTTTTTTTTTTTTTTTAATGCTGGTGTAGTCATGCCATGTAGCTTTTAATTTAATCATTA
>CAJVPT010005656.1:0-11930 GCA_910592055.1 Acaulospora colombiana | reverse complement strand
TCATTTAAAATGTATAGTATACAAACGTTTAATAAAGCACACATACCTAGCCTGACCTAGGGTTAAAAAAAAAAAAAAAACATTATTAATATTACTAATTATATTTATATTACTAATTATATTTATATTTATACTATATAATTTATTGAATCTATATATAAAAAGATTTTGTATAAAACTCTTTTTACTGATCCTCTGACCATACACAAAAAAGATGTTCACAAGAAGTTTTATACTTCTTTACTAATAAGATCTTTATACTTTCATTAAAACAACTTTAAACTTGTCTTAATATATCTTTTCTACTCTTCCTTGCTTATTTATAAACTTCTTTAAATAAAAACTTGAGCTTCTAGTGACCTGAAAAGACTCAAGTATGCACTTCCTCTACTAAGGGCAAGAAGATTCTAGAAAATAAAAGAATTGACAAGTGAAGTATCACCTTACAGAACTAGAAGTAACAAGAAATAGAGATTTTGTTAATAAGAAAAGGCTTATTATTCACCTTCTTATATACTGTCTTGTACCCTCTTAAAGTGTTTACTGTTTTTCATAGTTTTCTTGAGGGATTTTGCCTATTTCAATTTGATCTTGAATTTTTGATAGCACAATATCACCTGGCATCTGATTGGTTGACATGAAATACATTAGTCACAGAATGTAAACAAGCTTCTATTAGTCATCTCACGTGTTCTGATAATGTTATTAGTGATAGAAAGTATTAATTAGTATCCTGTATCCACCTCACTTCTTCAATTGAATTAACCTACAGATCATGTTTCATGAGATCAATAAGATATGAGCAATAAGTCTCCAGATAATAAAAAAACTGTTATTTATTCAAGCTGAGGTCTTTCTTTCCTATCATTTCAGTTACGCAAAGTTCAAGACCAAAGTCTTCTTTTTATTCCAGTTAGGCAATAAGACTGAATAGTCTCTAGTTTATGCTAAACTTCAAACCTTTAGTTTTATTTGAGAATATATATCCTCAGAAGTTATTGAAGGATATTGCAATTGACAAGGATTCCCACCACTCTTGAGACCCTCCCACTATTACAAGGCAAAAGGATTATTGGAGAATCTGACCTTTTGAGTAATGGAAAATATATACCAGTAAAATTCTTTTAATTAACGTGGCTACTAAAAGATATCACACTTAAACAATACGACCTAGTCCTTATTAGATTACATAAGAACCTGAGTCTATTATAAGTCATCTCTCTATTACAGGTGGATAAAAAATTACTGCTCAAAGAAGGTTGGAACCAAGTGTGTCCTGAAAGTAAAGGCTTTCATTAGGTGATAAGTCTTTTCAAATGGTATATAAGAAGAAAATCAAGATCAAGAATGCATAAGTTCTTCAAATGATCAGGAAAAGAAAGGATATCCCAATCGGGCATTTCTTATTAAGAAGAGGCAAATCTTTGAATGAAGCTAGAAATATTTTTTTCAATTTTTACTTTTTTATTTTCTTGTTGTTTGCTTAGGCATTTTTAGATATCCTCTCTTCCCTTTTTTCAACCCATCCTTTTGTAATTTCCTGAATTCCAATGACTTGATTAAACATATAGCAGTAACAATCTACAGACAATAATACAATGGACCAGGAGAGTTTTCATCCAAAGACACTCGGAATAAAATATTGTCCCCAAGGCTGAACTTAGAGGCTTTTATGCTTATGACAAGTTAGTTAGATTAGAATAATAGTTTAGTTGTAGTATGTATCATGCTGCTCGAATGAAAATGTATTTATGTTTTCAATTGATTACAATCTAACCTGGCTATAGATACTCAAAAAAAAAAATTTAATCTATATATAAAAATATAGATGATTTTGATTTTCTTTTTTTTTATAATATCTATCGCACTAATTCATATCAAAAAATTGAAACAATAATTTGATGAAAGATAATATTCAAAATCATGAAGATTTTCCATATAATATAGATGAGAAGTGATCAAAATTTAATGTATCCACTTGTAGTCAGTGTCAATGGAGGGCCAACCAAATACTAATAGACGAACCAATAAAAATTTTTTGGTGCCCATATCTAAATTAGATAATCAAAAATAGACTCATATTTAAATCATAATCGACTCGGGTATCTTACCTAACCCCATCTTTTCGTTTTATTACAAACATGCTGGTAAGCAAGTTGATTTTAGCAATTTACATTATAAAATTCTTAATATTTTTTTTTAAAAATTTAGAACCGAATTATCAACATCATAACTAATATAATATCTGCTGTGTTTGATTGGATATTCAATATTGTTTCTCCAGTGTTAAAGGTACATACAAATAAATGCTTATTTTTCAATTTATTAACAGAAACGCATCTTTATATCTACAGAAACTTAAACATCAAGGGACGCCCGAAGAAAAAATACGCAATGAATTGTCGTTGGCAAAAAGCTATGATGAATGGCTCGAGTTAGCGCATGAATTAGACGTGTATGTAATGAGATTTGTTTCCAAGTTTATTAGCTTATATCTAATTTTTTTTCTTTAAATGTTAAGTTGCCTAGGTAATCGGATTTATTTATGCTTATAATCCGGTTTTTTCAAGTATTATTTAAAATAATTAGTAATTTTTTTTTGCTTAATCTAATAGGTAATGACGAATGGAAGCTGAACCCTGCTTCCCCATATTATGACTACAAGTTGATTCAAGTTAGGTTGAGCCATCTTAGACATGCTAGAGAATCCAATGATCTTCCATCGATGATCTATATGTTGAGATCAGGTTGATTGAGAAAAATTATATCTTTTAAAATATTTGACTATTTACTTTGTCTAATTATTTGTCAAAACCTTGGATTTTCCTCTTACACATATAGGCCTTTTGCGAAACCTTGGAGGGCTAAATGATCCCAGATTATTCAGTCAATCTTATTTGGGGTAAGTTTGACATATTAAAATAATTACGATGTAATAAACAGAAAAACAAAATAACTCGTTAAAATATTAGAACAAAAAAGTTGATTGAAGATTACACAAGAGAAGTCGTATCTCAACTTGAATATATTGGCGAACAAGATTTTAGTGAAATTCCCAAACTTTCTAAAACTGACTTCTTCAATGATACCCGTCAAAGTTTTGGCTGCACCGCCTTAGTACTTTATGGAGGCTCATCTTTTGGTATATATGAAGAATTAATTTTTATTTTCATGAGTTTTATTTAACAATTTTATTACTTAAATCTTAGGTTTATATCATCTTGGAGTCGTAAAAGCGCTAAACGAGAATGGGTTGCTGCCGCGAATTATTAGTGGAACTGCAGTCGGTGCTTTGATAGCTGCTCTTGTGTGTATTAGAACGGACGAGGAATTACCGGTGAGTGGGGAATTGTTGATGCAATATTATAAGTATCATCAGTAATAATAATTTATAATTTTGAAGCGAATATTTGAACCTGGCGGTGTTGATTTAGGAGCTTTCGGCAAAGTTGGAAATAAAGGCAATATGAGAAGAAAGATTAGTCGTTTTCTAAAATATGGTAAGAAACACGAAGATCTGAATTTTACTATAATGAATTTTTATGAAATATTCTTTCGTAAATATAAAGGTTATCTGATGGATATAAAAGTGTTAGAAGAGTGTGTTCGAAGCAATGTTGGAGATCTAACTTTTGAAGTGAGTGTCTTAACCAAACGATAATTATGATAATGAGTTGATTTTAGTAATTCAAATAATATTTAGGAAGCATACGCGAGGACAAATAGAATTCTCAATATTACAGTCTCTCCTACAAGAAAGTTCGAGGTTCCCCAATTGCTTAATTACCTGACGGCACCAAACGTTGTAAGTGTCTCAATAATAAATTTTTACTATTCTCTTTTTTTGTGTACTTGAATAATTAGATTTTTACTAAATTAAGTTGAACAGTTAATATCAAGTGCGGCTTGTGCCTCAGTTGCTGTAGTAGGTCTTTATGACAGCTATGAACTTATGGCAAAAGATAAGACCGGTAAAACTGTCCCGTGGGCTCCTACTGGTGAACACCCTTTTCTAAATAAAAATTATAATTCGTGATCAGATAAATTATTTTTTTTTAAAGAAAAAATAATAAATAAATAAATATATATATATATGAATAGAAATAAAGTGGAAGAAATGGACAGACGCAGTTCCAACAGAAAGGTATTTAAGGTTTGGTTCTTCAAAAATAAAATATTTTGATAATATTCTAATTATTTTTTTTAAAAAAAAATATAGCGAGTCTCCATTGAAAAGAATTACCGAGTTTTTCAATGTCAACCACTTCATCGTATCACAAGCAAGTACCGCAATTGCACCATTATTATCCAGAGAACAGACAACCAGAGCTTCACTATTGGTCAAATGCGGGCATTTTATTTCAACCGAAATCAGACACAGGATGTCACAGGTAATTTTTTTAATCATCATATATATTTCTTCTGAAGTATGTGGATATTTATCGTACTTAATATAATTACAGCTTGAGCAGCTGAAGCTTCTTCCAAGGATTTTCCGTGGAATGGTCGATGAAAAAGTGTCAGGGAACATTACGATCGTGCCCTCAATCTCTTTTTCTGCAAGTAGAATTTTTAATTTTTAACTAACCGATATGCTAGCTATATTGATAATTATTATAGGAATGGTTGTAATTCTTTAATTACTTAATTTCTATAGGATTTTAAAACTCTTTTTTCAAACCCAACACACTCTTCTCTGGATAATTGGATCTTAAAAGGAGAACAGTCTACTTGGCCATTATTGGCATTAATAAGGAATCGATGCATGATTGAGCTGGCTCTTGATAGAAGTGAGTTTTCAGATATGCTTATATGATGATTTCATGATTTTATAATTTATACTTATAATTATATTTTAGTTTATTTAAAGTTGAAAGTTACACCACCAGCTGAACGTAACCATATTTTACATAAGGAGAAAACCAGTGGAAGAAAACGTACAAAATCTGTTCATTGAGGAACTATGCCATTATACGATGCTATTCTTGACAAAATAGCGGTAATTAATTGGTATATTGACGACTAATTGGCAACTTGTTTGCAATATTATTAGTATATTTGCAGAAAATTATTATAAGAATTTGGTAATAAATTATTACTATTTCAAAATTATATACATATAATAGTTTAAAAATTTTTTAAATTTTTATTTGCAAATAGTGATAATTTATTATTATTTTTTTTTATACTTATAATTATGCTATTGTGGCTAGTGTTTATTAAAGTAATAATACAAACAATATTATTTATATACAATTAATTTAATTTTATATATATTGGTTTTTTTTTTTAATTTGAATTATATTATTATAGTATGTTTTTATTGAAGAATTAAGTAAGTATTTAATAGAATATAGACTTTTATGTTTTTTTTTTTAATTCACAATTATGCCATTATGGCTTGTCTTTATTGAGAAATTAAAACAAAATTTACAATAGTTTAAAGACTCTTTTACAAAGTAACAAATTTTTCATTATACATAAATACTCTAAGTCTGATTTTAGAAACAATATTACACTTCTTTGATACAATTAGATTAATTATTATCTATCATAATCATTATCAACAGTTTGTTACTATTGATTAACCTGAAAATCAATAAATTATTAAATTAAAAAAGTAAAGGAAAAAAACAAATAAGAAGAAGAAGACAATTTAATATTTATAAAAAAAAAAATCAAAAATAAAACAATTTCTTTTTAAAAAGAATTTGCCTAACTAGAATAACCTTCTTGCTTTATTTAAATCTTGAAAAAATCTTTTTTATCATCATTTGTAGCATTAAATAAATCAATTCAACCAGTCTTTCATTTAAATAAGTATTAGATTAAAATATTTTAAAGAAAGTATTTAAACTTCAACTTTTGTTTATTAAAGTTTTATTATTATCTGAGAAACTTAAGTAAGGAATAAAAGTTTGCAATTCATATTATCCATTACTTAATTTTTTGATATCATAAATATTTTCATTAAAAAATTTGGGCATCTAAGAATAAATATTTTTAAAATATTTTTTTAATTACTAATAATATTATTAAAATATATAAGTATGATCAATAGAAACTTGTTTATATTTTAGGAACTAATATGTTTTTGTCAGTTAATTGTCATTAATAAGAATTTCTCTATTAAAAATTCAAAATCATATTGAATTGGATAAAATTTCTTAGAAAATCATGAAAATAAAAGCTTTAAGAAAATCTAGATAATCAAAAAAAAAAAAACAAATCCTTTTACTACAGAAAAATCTCTATAAATCTTTTATTTCTACAGTTGAGAAAGTTTTCAAGTATTTTATAGTCAGTTCTTCTTCCTTTGAAAACTTTTTTGTCATAAATAGCAAAGATGTTACTTGACTTTTCTTGATTACTAGAAGTTAAGTTTTTGAGTAAAAAAGTTTATAAATAATAAAAAAAGATAAAAATAATTCTTAAAGTCAAATTTTAAGTAGTTTTACAAAAAATATTAAGTCTTTATTAACAAAGAAGTAAAAAAACTTCTTGCAAACATTTTTTTATATGCAGTCAAAGAATTAGTAAAAAGAGTTTTTTTATAGAACTTTTTATAATAATTAACTATTATTATATATTATTAATTATAAAATTATATAGTTTAAAAAATATAAAAAGTCTATCAAGTTAATTTGAATTAAACAAATAAAGTCTTAATTAAATATTTCAAATCAGATTTGAAAAACAATATTTCTTTCTTATAGTAGTTTAATAATTGATTTTTAATTATTATTAATAGTTTATTATTATTAATTATTTCAAAAACACAAAATTATTAAAGTATAACTAAAAAGAAAAAAAGATAATTCAAAATTTCTTTAGTTAAATTAAAATATTTTTTGATTTTATAATATTTAAAAAATTTGGCTATTTTTAAATAGTAAAATTTTAATAAAAATATTTAAGAAACTTATTTTTTTACTAAAAAAACTCTTTTCACTAATTCTCTGACTACACATAAAAAAATGTTTGCAAATATTTTTTTTTGCTTTTTTGCTAAAAAGTCTTAATCATTTTTCTTAAAACTCTTTGAATAGTGATTTCAAGAGTCATTTTTACTCTCCCTTACTTGTTTACAATCTTTTTTGATCAAAAACATAATTTTTGATAACAAGAACAAGTCAAGTAATACCTTTGATATCAATGGCAAAAAAGTTTTCAAAAAAAAAAAAAACTAATAGTAAAGTATCTAAGGCCTTCTTTATCTTTAAAATGAAAGATATATAGAGATTTTTAATAACAAAAAAGCTTATTTTTTCCTTTTTCGGTTACTTGTTGATCTCTTAGAGCTACTACTTTTATAGTTTTCTGAGGAATTTTGTTTATCTCAATTTGACCTTAAATTTTAAGTAATACAAATCTTTATCAAAGATAATTGATTGATATAAAACATATTGGTTTTAAGAAAAATAAACAAGCTTCTATTGGCCATACTCACATGTTTTATTACATTATATATAATATAGAAAAGAAAATTTTAGAAGAAGTTTTTCTTCAACTACATATGTTTGATTCCAAGAAACAATTATAATACCAAAAGGTGAGATGAATCTGTATAAAAAAATTCCATCTCTTTTTTAAGTTCCTTAGGTAATAAAAAAACTTTCTAAGATGGAAGCTGAGGTCTTTTAGTTTCTTTTAAACTATTTCAATCTAGTACATGTTTAAATAAAAATTCATTTAATATCATAGATAGTAACAAAAAATGTTCTTTCTGAGGTTTAAATAAAGCAAAGAAAAATATTTCAATTAGGTAAAACCCTTTTTAAAAAGATGTTGTAAAATGGAGCAAGAATCTTTTAAAGGATTGTAAGTTATTTTTTATCATCTCCTTTTCCAGTACCAACATTAACAATTTATCATTTTTTAGGATAATCAATAATAATAAACTGTTGGAAATAATCCTAAATAACTTAGAGATACTATACCAAGCTACTAAAAAAAAATAATATTGTTTCCTAAATCTGACTTAGAGTATTTAATTGAGACTTAGTTTTGTTTAGTCTGAACTAGCTTAATAAACATCTTATATTTTTTAAATAATATGATTTTTTATCTAATAATATATAAAGACGAGTTAGTTATTATATAAAAAAATCTGTAGATTATTTTAATATTTTTTCAAGTACTGAATATTAATAAAGACAAACTATTTAAAGATAATTGTAGATTAAAAAAAAAAAAAAATGATCTTTCTACTAATAAATAAATATACTTATCTTAATTATTGATATTAATATCAAATTATAAAAAAGTTTATTTAATTAGAATAAAAAAATCTTTTAAAAAACTTTGTTTAATTCAAATAGAAACTTGATAATTTCAACTTTTGTTTAATAAAAATTTTTTATTACTTGAAAAACTTAATAAGAAATAAAAATTAACTATTTGTATTAACTATTATTTCTTGTATAATATTATAATTGTTTTTTTAAAAAATTTGATCAATTTAAGAAATATATTTTTAAAAATTTTTATTTTTTAATAATTTGTCTTTATTATAAATTAATAAAAATAATTATAATTTAAATAATTTTTATATATCAACTTATCTATTGTTAAAAAAAATTTTTTTAAATGTAATTTAAATAATAATATTCTGTTTTCTTTCTAATTTAAATTGTTTTTTAACTATAAAGTTTAATACTTATAGATTATTATTATAAATTTTCTAAAGTTCTATTTAATATATTAAAAACTTATTATTTTTTTCTATATATTATCCATATTCAATAATGTTTTTTAAGAAAGTAATGTTTTTAAAATATATATTTTTTATTCTATTTTTTTCAAGTATTAAAATATTTTTTTCTTTTTGATTTATTATAATATTATTAGTTTTGTTTCTTGAAACCATATATTTTTTTTCTTTTTGTATTTATCTATATTTTTCTTTTACTTAATTATAGTAGAATAACAATTATTTTAAATTTTTTTCTAAAACTTTTTTATATTTGACAAAGTTTTTTAATTGCTTTTTTTGTAGAAATTAATTTTATTTTGTGTTGATACTTGAAATATTCTTTTTTTTTAAATACCTATGGTTAGATCAGTACTGTATATTTATTAATTATTAAGAAAACCGATAGAGATTATAGAACAATTGCATTATGACTAAACTAAAAGTCTCATATTAATACACTTGTCAATGGCTTTCAATTCTCAGAAGAGTTTCAGCCTCTAAGTACAATCTTGAGAACAATATTTTACTCCAGATCAAATTTTGAGTGAAGATCCTTTTAACTTATCCATAATTATTAGCAGATTATCACTACTTATTATCCTTCAAGGAATTGAATTTGAGAAACTACAAAAGAAGAAAAGAAAAAAAAAAGAAAGGGGAATATCTAAAAATATGCAAATGCACTATATGAAAATGAAAAAAAAAAAATTAAAATGCTCCATGTTCTTCAAAGAATCTCTGCTAAAAATCTCTTCTCATTAGAAGTCAACCCTTCTAGGATATCCTTCTTCTTCCTAACCATTTGAGGAACTTATCTATCCGTGCTCTTGATTATTTTCTTATAACCATCTGAAGTACTTATCACCTACTTGGATCCAGTGTCTTGCTCAATGCTTCCTTTTTTTTAGTCTTGATTTTATATTTATCCATATAAAGAAAATGACTAATGGTAGACCCTAGATTCTTATATAGTTTTTCAGTCTTGTAGAGTAACTCCCAATATCTTCTAGCAGTCACATCTAGTTAAAGGAATTTTACTGATATTCATCTTGATTGTGATATTATGACACAATGTCTGAGAAAATATATTCTCAATCCTAGAGAAAGACAATGTTTTATATTCTTCTCTTTTCAGTCTTATAGCTTGACTAGGATAAGGAAATAACTTTCTTTGCATACTTTGCCTGATCAGAATAATAGGAAGTTGAAGGCCTCAGCTTGAACAAATAAGTATCTTTTCACCACTTAGGGAATTTAGTGCTCATCCTAATGGCCTTATGATTTCTTTGCTTCAGTTAAACTTTATTTGGAGGAGTGGAGGAGTTCGTATCCTTGATTTCTCTTTTTATCACCAATGACATCATCGAAACATATGATATAATCAGTAGGAGCTTGTTTACATTCTGCTACCAATGTGTTTCATGTTGACCAATTACTTTTAGCAAAAGTTATGTCAATTTTGTGTCACTCCAAAATTCAGGATCAAGTTGGGATAGACAAAATTTCCTTAAAATTCTGAAAAATGTATGACTCTAAAAAGGTAGAAACAGTGGGAAGAAAAGTTTTATGGTTTAGACTTTTGTTCATTTATCTATCCACTGCACAAAACCTCTAGTTGTATTCTTGTTTCAGGAGATAGGCTTTCAGTACTTCACTATTAGTTTTTCTTTTTTTTAGAACTTTCTTGCCATAGATAAAAAAGATGTTTCTTGATTTTTCTTGGTTATTGGAAGTCAAGTTTTTGTTTGAAAAGGAATATAAACAAGAGAGTAGATTGAGAGGGACCTCTGAAGTTATTCTTCAAGTTGATTTAAAGAAAGTAATAAGACTTTATTAGCAGAAAAGTATAAAACTTTTTTATAAACATCTTTTTTGTGTATTGTTAAGGGATCCGTGGAAAGAGTTTTTGATCTTTAAAATATTCTTTAATTCTTTTGATTTTATCTTTATATAGATAATCATAAACCTAATTAAGAAATCTATTATATTTTCTTGAGTCATTTATTAGTTTTCTCTTAAATAGTTTCTTAAGTATTTATTATAATTTTCTTTTTTTTTAATTAGGTATTAAGCTAGTTTTTTATTTACATCTTTTTAAATTTCTGTTCTATTCAAATCAATTATTAAATATTTAAATAAGTGTTTTAGTTATTTTCTTGAAAATTTTATATTTTGGATAAATTTTAATTAAATATATATCAGATTTTTTTTTCTAAATATTTTAAATATAAGCAATTCATTATATATTAAGTTTACCAAAAAGTTTTTTTCTTATTGATTTTAAAGAATATATGAAAAGTTTATTATAAATTTAACTGTGTTCAAAAAATTTTTCAATTTATACTATTTAAACAAAAGTATTATATATTATTTATTTATTAATTACATAAAATTTTACATAATAATAGACCTGTGTATCAATAGCATAGTCAGGTCACAATCACAAGATCTATAGTTCAATACCATTTAAGGACCAAAAATCAAAATTACTCTTCTGATTAGATTTATTGATTATCCTGTGAAAGTCATACCCAATCATGCTTTAATCAGGTTAGACTGCATGAAAATGAAATTTCTAGCCTTCCGTTGATCAGAAACTAAGATCTATGATTATACTATTGAAAGGATTGCATGAAGAAAGGCTTCTTGTCTAACCCACTATAAACATCCCACAGATATCTTGCCCTGGTAGTCTCCAGGACTTTCACTCTTCTAGCTCAGAATATTTCAATATAGTACTCCACTTAAATGAAAATCAGTCAAATAGGACTGATCTGATGTCACAGGTGATGACAAAGAAGATAAAGTGTCCCCTTCTGAGGTCTGAGCAAATAATATCTGAGAAAGTATTGGAGGATAAAATTAAATCTCATCAGATACATACTATACAATCTAGGTTAGTGAATATAATACAAAAATTTATAAAGTTCATTGCTAGATTAGCCTGTTTTGCTATCTATGATTGTGTATTTGACCATCCAGTCTCTAGCTGGATCTACCCCACTCATAGAGTGGTGTAATTAAATTTATATTTAACCAATGTGTCCAAGTGGAATTGCTTTTAAAAGAACAATTTTCAAAGAAAAAATTAAAGAAGTGGTTTATAATAAAGAAATATTCAAGAATGGATTCATTAAGAATTCTTTAAACAGTGTCATACAGTGTTTCACAAGAAATATGGTTCGCTCAGAACCCAAGTTTATTAATAAATCAAGAAAACTAGGACAATTCCTTT
>CAJVPT010005655.1:0-11930 GCA_910592055.1 Acaulospora colombiana | reverse complement strand
TAAGTCTATGATACATGGCTTCTATGTGTTTACACATCTGATATTTGTTTATTAACACGTAACTGACTGTGATCAACTATTGATCTTGCTTTAGATGACATATGCTGGTTGATTACACATTCTAGTTTTTTGATCTGTTACATCCTATTGTTTTGTTGTAGGTTGATCAGCTTGCTTTAATACACGTTAACTAGGTGAAAAGTTAACATGTTCGTGTTCACATGACATGAATTAATTGATCTGGAGTTGTTGTATTGTTGTAATCCTTTTAGCTGTTTGATCAAAGAGACTTGGATGTCCTCCTAGGTTTCAGTTAGCTTTGAAGTTGTGCTAATTTATTGGTTTAATCTATTGCTTCTGAGACTTCTCTTAGTGTCTAGAAAGGTATTAATCTGCACTAGCCTGGCTAAGAGCTTTGTGGATTGAGGTTGAGTCTCAAGAAGCCTACTGTGAATCAGCTTGTTTTTGTTTTTTTTTTCTTCCTAAAAGCAAAAAATGATTTAGAGATTTTTGTCTTTCAGGCTGAGCTAAACTCTTTTTTTATTGTTATCAAGTAGATTTTATTGCCTAAAAGTGTATAGTTGTATTTTCTAAGACTTTTTCTTGTGTGAAAGAGTTTTTGTGAATTTTTTCAAGAAATTATCAAAAAAGGAAATTTTTTGAAAAAATATGGATCAGCAAAGAGTTTTTTTTTTTTATACTTTATTCTTATTTATATTATTCAGTATATATATATATATATATATATTTTAAACCTGATAAAATTCTGCCATTGAGTTTTTATTTATTTATTAATACAAGCTTATGTACACAAATTTAATTGCGAGTCTATATATTGTTATGGGTTACATAGGTGATGCAATTTATATGTAACAATATAGAATCCAAAAACCCAAAAGTCTGGTATGAAAGATTGAGTATCGCAAGATAAAAAACCATATATAAGGCTTGGGTACTAATAAGGAACCTATGTGTATCTAAAAAAGTATGAAAAGTTTAGCAAAGCTTAGGATTAGTATAGCTGATTGTAAAGTAGATAGCCCATTATTAGTTAGAAAAGTATAAATAGCTTACCAATATATGCCAAAAAGACAAAACTGAATGCGTGAGAAAAACAGTTCTCATTGAGAATAGAGATAAAAGTTGATGATATCACAAAGAGAATGCAATAAAGAGATACTTACCTTTGACCAAGTCAATCACCACGTCTTTGCCTTCCTTAAGTGTTCTTTATAGGAGGCATTCTCTTCTTTGTATTATTTGTGAGTATTTGAGAGACGTCTGGGTTATGCGAGGTGCTATGGATTAGTGATAAACTCATTGGGATAGCCCATGACAATATTTATGAAGGAAAAAAACACTATGACTTAGTATTTTATTACTAGAAACCCTATAACTTGCTGCAATTCATCTTGGTAGGTGCTAACATGTCAAGACTCTACTAGCACTAATATTAATAAAGAAAAAAAAAATTAAAATAATTATTGTTTAGAGTTTTTTCTATTGTGATGTTGATTAGTTCTATGTGCAGTTTTTCAAACCTGTCCTTTGGATGTTTTTTAAGATTTATTTGAGTTCGTTTTGGCTCCAGGTCTGTCTTGAAGCTTTTAATAGCCTGTGTTGTTGGTAAATCTGAACTTTATAATAAGATTTGTGATTTTTTGTATTGCACTTGACTTGCTTCTTCTAATGCTTAAGTTTCTTATTAATATTTTGACTTTTTTTCTAGTCAATTGTAATGTTATATCTGAGTTTTCATGCTTCTCACTTGGCTTGTCAAAACTTGTGTATTTCTTCTTTAATTGCTTCCAGTGCTTTAGATCTATATTTTGTTATAGTCTTTATTACTTAAATCATGTTATGTATTATGACTCTTCTGATGATATCCTTCCATTCAATTTTATGCTATGCCTTTATGTTTTCATTGTATTCCTATGTTATTTGTGTTCTTTTTTATTTGTTTCAAATTGATTCTGTCTGTTTACCTTCAGCTCTTACTGCACATTCCTCTGTTAAGACTGAATAAATGCTTTCTGAAGTCTTGTTTGTATTTTATCACATTGAAAGATGTGATTATTGGTTTCTTTATATTGTTTACAGATTTTATATTTGTTATTTGAATAAATATCAATGTGTCTTTCATTTAATTTGTTCATGGTGGGTAGTTCTCCTATCCATGTTTTGATTCTAAAGGAGTGATCTATATGATCTCTTGTGTTGATTAGTGTTGCAGTGATCTCTATTGATATTAAAAGCTTGAATATTAAGAGCCAATGAATTTCTTTAAATTTCTTTTAATTTAGCTAGTCTTGATTTCTTTATAGTGTTTATAACATTTGCTTGCCCATTTATTCTTGAGTATATATCTTTTTAGAGACTTGATTGTAATATAATATTATTTTTGATTCCATTTGATGAATACATTTGTTGATATGGTTATTTGTGTATTTACTGTAATAGTATATTTAGTTTTGTCTGTAAGGCTTATAGAGATAAGCTAGTTTGTCTTTTCATTGCCTGGAATACTTAAGTGACTTTTTACTTTTGTTTTGCTAACTATAAGTCTTTTGATTTTTATTAAATCTTTGATAGTACTGCTGAGGATTTGATTTGGCTGGTTTGTATTCCTCTGATATCTCTTTCAGATTGGAGGCTCTCTTAAAATATTAGTTGCTGACTGGCTATCTATAAAAATGGTGATAGTTTTGTTTATGCTAATAGTACTTACTGCTATCAGAATGACATTAGTTTTATTATTATAGATGAAAGAGTATCATATGTCTCAGCTTGAAATTCTGCTACTTATTTTTCTCTTTGATGGTTATAATTCAGCTTAGTTTCATTCAGTTTTTTTCTGGATGCCTGATGAAAAAACTGTTTATATAGATCTGTAGATCATTGAGCTCATTTAATTCTTTTGCTATATCTAAGAGCTGATTTATAAGTCTTGAATACCTAATTAATTTACTATGTATTAAGTGTATCATTTCTAAGAGTAGATCTATACGAAGCTATAGTATTATCCTTGAAGTTGTTGATACTGTTTTTCTTTCTTGCAGTGCTTTCTTGATTTCTTTGGGGATGGAGTATAACCTATTTGTTATAGATTGTTGTTCTATTGATTGGTCTTTATTAGAATTAGCCAGTTTTGAACTTTTGTCTACTATTATATTGACTATTCTTGCCCTCATTAATTCTGCAATACATTGATCTTTGTTCCTTATACTGATTTCTCAATTATTTATTGTTTTTCTGGCAATCTTTATATTTGAAGAGAGGTGGTATTGATAGTAGCAATATCATGTGGTTGATTATAATCTTGTTTGAGTCGGCTATTTTCCTTTTCTTGTATATTGCAATTTCATTATCCAATTCTGAAGCTATTTACTTAATGGTTGTCTATAACTAGAATGGAAGAACTGGGTATTGTTGCATGAACTATTATTGATATTGCTAGTAGGAGAGCCCATTATATTTGTATATAAGTTCTGGTTTGGATCTAATATATGATTTATCATAGGTTTTGAAACCATTCAGGAGTCCTTCCCTGTCTACCTTTCCTAGTCCTAAGTTGTTGCTATATAAGGAATCTTGATAAATTATCATTTATAATCTGTTTTTTGAATAAGATTTCTCTTTTTCTCAAAACTTGTTTGTTTTGATCATACTATTCACCTGATGTGATATCTTTAATAGTTGTCTTCTTTTCATAATATACAATGTATATTGTCATGTGGCTTGTCATCTCAAATATAATGTCCTGTATCTTAAGTATGTTGAAGATATTATTTGTGAGATTCTATTATTTTTTGATCCAAAAGAGGTATTTGTCTTCTAAAATTGATGTGTTTGACCAGTACTGGTTCTGGAGTTGTTGCAGTTTGATCCATACTGTTTTGCTACATGTGTCAAATCCATTGATCCTTTTTTTCAAGTTGTTTTTATTTAGCATGTTCTATCTATTCCACATGTTGAAAAGTCTATATCCAAAGTCGGTATAAACAATGGCATTAGGGACTATTCTAGGCAGATTGATTTTGTGTTTGATGATTTTAACTATTTTGCTGTTAAATTGATTGCATTCTTGTTCAGATAGAGTCATGTTATTAAGAAGATATTCAACTGCTGAGTATAAGACATAGTTAATTATATATTATACTTGTTTGTTTGTGATTTTTTTTTATTTGATGTGACTGATTCTATTATTGATTTTTTTCACATTAATTGTTTTTGATGTTGTTTTTTCTTGTCTTCTGAGATCCAGACTTTTAGAATATAAGTTGTCTCATTTTTTTCAAGGGTGTAACCTTGATTCCTACCAATGTGATTCCTTGTATCCAGTCATTTTGGCTTGTGTTGATACAGATAAGTGATGATTCTTTTTCATCAGCTTGTATATTATTAATATAAAAAATTCTAATGCTATGTTCAAAATACTTTGTACATTAAATCTGTTTGGTACATACCAGGTGGTGTCATTTATACTGTATATGCTATTGCTATGACTATTTGTGATCTGGTATATTAAGTATCCTAATATTATTGTCTGTTGCAAGATTGGTATTCTATGTCATGTTCAGTTTGTATTCTATCTTTTTGTTTTCTATCTTTTGTATTAATGATTATAGAAAATCCTCCACAAAAGTGGGAATATAGTATCTCCTTGATCAATCCCATCCTAGAATTTATATTCTTCTATGTACCTATGTACTGTATGATTCTATTATATCTGTCTATTAAAGTGTTATCTAGGATATTTATGATTTTCCCTGGAATTTTGATATGCTTCAATACTAGTATCATCATATTTTTGTTTATTGAGTTATATACTTTGCTTATATCTTGATTAAAAATCCATGCCTCTTTTTCTGCTTCTCTAGCTTCTTTCAAATATTGTTCATTATGTATATTAACTGTTGTGTACTATTACTTGAAAGTCCTGACCAGTTGCTTCTCAATATTATATAATATTGGTTTAAGATTGTTACTATTCTATTGTTAAATATGGATATAAAGACTTTTCTAGTTGTTTTTAGGAGAATGATTGGTCATATAATATTAATATCTCTTATCCAGTCTTTGGGTTTAGAAATTGAATAGATTTCTCCTTGTTTTTATTCCTTTGAGACTTTTCCTGTTTCAATAATCTAGTTATAAATTGTTTCTAAAAACTGAAAGCCTATGGGCCTAGATTTCTCAATAAGATATATAGTATTTTTATGGGTCCCAGTGCACTATACTTGTTTTTGATCTGGATTGCTTTTCCAATTTCTTGAGTATTGATTTTGGCTGTATACTGGGTGTATTATTCTAGGTTGATATATTGAATTAATGCATATCTATTGATCTAATTCAAATAGTTTTGCAGGTCTGCAGTTTTCTATTGTTGTGTCTACTTCTTGAAATAGTTTTTAACTTTGATCTTAATTTCATTTGGATCTGTAATAATTATAGTCTTATCCATCATGATGTGTTCTATTAATCTACTTGTATCTATCTTCCTACAAGACCTAGCTAATATGTTGTCTATCATTTTCTTTAATTATGTTTGTAGAACTCTGAAATGCTTTTCTATTTTATCATTGATTATCTTAGTTTTCTCCCTTTTAATCACATATTGAGCCATTTTATTTTCTATCTTACAAAAATCCTATAGTTCCTTTAGCCGTTGGTACTATTAAATATGGCTATTGAAGTTATTGTGTTGATTAATTGATGGGCTGTCAATTATTTCTTCATTTTTTTTATGGCTTCTACTATTTCTATTAACTTTTTTTCTATTTCGATATCTAATGTATTGTTGTTCAGGTATCCTTTATCTGTTTTGTGGGTCTTTCCTATTAGAAATGAGAGTTTTATTATGTCTCTGTATCTGAAAATATAGATTGTCTTGATGTTTCTACTCTTTCTTTGTTTTTTTAAATTTTTTTTACTGACTTCAAGTAAAGTGTTTTTGAATTGGTTCCAGAGCTTTTATAGGGTAAAGAGTCTGTGTAATAGGGTTATTGTGACCTTTTTTTCTACAGTCTCCTTGAAATCATACCATTGTTTATTGGATAAGTTCTCATAGTCGATTTGCTTAATATTGTTGTTTTTTCTATTTGTGACTTTGTTCTAATACTTGTGTGATATACTTATTATGATTGTAACTATTTTATAATCTGTAGCTATAGTTGTGATTAGTGATATATTGATGCACCAAGAATGTGTTGGGTCAAAAATTTTGATATCCATATGTAATCTAGTTTACTACTATATCCACTTTTACTCCTAATATATATGTAACTCCTTGTGTATAGATTTAAGTATTGTTGAACTATCAAATTTCACTATATGATCTCACTAGTACCTAGGATAATCCCAGTACCTCAGATCAATATAATACAATCCTTTTGGTCACCCGAAAGTAAAGATCTGCTAGAACACTTCTAGAATATTGATAGTCAATTTTGCTATTAGCAAACTTAATATAAAGTATTTTAGATTATTATTATTATTTTTTTGACTATTGAAGTTATGCTATATAGTTTTTATTTAATCATTAATATCCTCTTATATACACAAATTTAATTGTGAAAAAATATATTTATGATAGGAAAAAAACTAATGACTCAGTATCTTGCAAACCCTGTGACTTACTTCAGTTCATCTTGAAAATAAATATTAGTATGTCATAACTTTATTAATACTAATATTTATATAAAAGAGAGAGTTAATATTAAATCTATTTTGAAGTATATTTCTCATATTGTAATTCATTAGTTTTATATACAGGTTTTCTGCCATTTCTTGTTTTCTTCTCTTATCCTATAACATTCTTTTGCCCAGTGGTTTAACATTGTACTTTGTTAATTCTTGCTTTATTTTTCTGAATATGTTTTGTGTTCTTTCTTACTTTGTTACCAATTCACATCCTAATTGCTAGATTTTATTTTCTCTTGCCAGAGTTGTTCTGTTATCTTCTTCACTACTATTTTGGTCTCCTTTTATCTTCTGAAATTTCCCATGCTATCTGAATCATTTTATGAGTAATGACTCCTCTGATTCGATCTGTGAAGTCCACTCAGCTTCCTATTTTTGTACTTGATTTTATGAACTGTTTCAATTTACTCTGAATAGATTATAACTGTTTGTTGCCATTGACTTTTGATGTGCACTTGTATATCAGGAGTACTGTAAACTTTTTAGATAACTTTGTTCTGTTTAATCCATAGGTAAAAGAATACAAGTCCTTTTTTCATGTCATCCACAAATTATACATGTCACCAACTTGTATATTTGTGGTTTTTGTGTACTTATATTTGCTAGTGTAAGGAGTTCATTGAATCATGTCTTCTATTGAAATGTTATGTCTCTATGGTTTTCTTGACTAGTTTGAAGGGATGTGATCTTGGATAGCATCAGGGTCTATATAGTTATCTCCCAATTTATTTTCTTGGCTTTAGATCCTATGAGCCATATTTGGTTTTATCATAGTATTCTTTACTTACTAATCCATTTGGTCTTCAAGAAAGTTCTTTCTAATGTTTTGAAGTACAAGTCTATGAAAGACTGGTCTTATCTCAGTATTATATTGCTGCTTGTGAATTGTAGCTCCTAAATCTTTATGATATCTTTGAATTTGTTCACAAGTGTGATGGCTATTAATTTATTTATCTATTTATTTTCTTTGTTTCTTGAATAGCCTTTGATTTTTATTCACTGAACATTGATTTGTTGTGTTATGATAATTTCTTGGATTGTACTGACTAGGAGCTTGTTTGACCTTTCTAGCTTTTGGTTTTTGGTCTGATTCTTTTGTGTTGCTTTATCTATTGCATTGATTGCACCTTGGCTATCTATAAAAATCTTAATTTTTTTATTAGAACTAACTGTACTGATTGTTGTGAGAATTGCTATCAATTTTGCTCTGGTTGAGAAAGAAGTGTCCTGGGTTTCTACTTGAAAGGTTGTGATTTAATTGCCTGACTTAGAAAGGACCATTCATCCAATTACTATTCTTCTCCTAGTATTGCATCTTGTGAAAAAGCTATCTGTGTAGAATTGGATATTGTTCACTATTATTAGTTGTTGAGCTATTTGTAGTAACTTTTTGATCATCCTATCTGGTGTATATATTTTTCTTCTAATAAGTGCTTCAGTAGTTGACAGCAGGTCCAGGTGTATGCTAGGTTTGTATGTATTTGGAAACTGCCTATTAGTTTCACTGATGGTAAGTTCCACTCCTTGCAGAGATAACTATAATCTGTTAATTGATGGCTGTCTAGTGTTTTGTTTCTGCTGTTCTGATAAAATCCCAGCAGTGCTCTTACTGACTCTAATGTTCAATAAGTATATCAAGAGCTGTTCCATTATGCATTGTTGTTGATCTTTGTACTTCTTTCTAAGATCTTGATTGTTGAACAGGCAGTCTTTACACTTATAGATCAATAATGTCCCATTCTTTGTGACCATGTAGTTTACTATTGCTTTTTTCTTATTTAGTTGCCTTCTTTTCTTCACTATTATTGTTTCTCCATTTTTCTTTGTTGCTAGCTATTTTAGAATTGATTGGTATTGGACTGGAAATATAAGAGTATTTGTACAGAAGCTATTAGTATTGGAGCTACTGTTACTATAGTTTTCTTTGATGTATAAGTCTTTCTTATTAACTAGTAGTGTTGACTATTTTTGAGTGATTAGTTATTTTAGCTCTTTTACCATTTAGGAGTTCTTCCTTGTTTCCCAAGTCTTATTCTTATTTGTTGTCAAAATAGAATTCTTGTTCTATTATTATTCAAGAATTGATCTTTAAACTTTATTCTTTTGCACTTGAGGGAGATTTAGTATTTGTTGTATCATTCCTCTATGACCATGTCTTTAATTGCTTTGCCCTTATTTTTAACTGGTTTTTCAAACCATATATATATCATTGGTGCAAATATAATTCCTTGTAGTTTCATAATATTTAGAATATTATTTGTAAGGTTATTTCTTTTCCTGATTCAGAAGAAGAGCTTGTTAATAAGCATCAATGTATTTGATTAGTAGTTATTTTGTAGCTGTTGGAGTCTAATTTGGGTAGTGATTTTATAAAGGTTGTGGCTGTTAAGTTGATTTGTTAGGTTTTTTCTATGTATTAGAATTTGCCGGTTCTATAAATTAAATAGCTTATAGCTAAAATCTGTATAAAGAATACTATTTGGAGTTATTGAAGATAGACCAGCTTTGTGTTTAAATGTCTTGTTTATTTTATTACTTAGCTTGTCACATTCCTTCTTCAATAAGACTAAGTCATTGAGTAAGTATTCTATTGCTGAAAACAGAACCCAATTAATTATATACTATGTCTGTTTGTCTGTGATTTTTTTTCAGGCCAGTGTTCTGATTGTGATATTTACTTTTTCTTTAATAATATCCTTCTGCCGGGTTTTCTTTTCATCTTCTATTATCCATACTTCTAGAATTTTTATTGCTTTATTTTGCTACTGTAGCAGGCTAATTGGCGAGTCTGTTACTAAGGATCAAAAGCTTGCATAACCTGCAGATAGAAGAGTTTGTCCTTCTATTATACACACAAAACTCAAGGCAGAGGCACAAAAGATTTGAGTAAGTCTCAAGATAATTTTTCCTAAAACTACTTATAACTTCACTGTTATAACAATCTATCCAAAAGATTCATCTTAAGATTTATCATTTTATTAAGTCATTGAAAAAAGTTATATTTATATATTTTTATATATAGAGCTATTATATAATACTATGGCTATTCTAGTGTTATGTCATGCATAAATTGTTTCATGGTCAGCTAATTTTTTATTACCTCAGCTTATAGTTTTTTACTTTTTTGATGTGAATAAATTGTTTACGCATTCTTCTATCTTATAATGAGTATAGTGATAATCAGTAATTGATTGTTTCACGTAAGCTTCAGTTATATCACAATTATTGGTCATGTGACCACAGCAAAAATTCTGAACTCGACCTGACTTCTTTGACCTTTAATACTGCACAGGTAGAATCTGTATTCTATTGAGCTGTATACTTTCACTTCTTTGTTTTGAGGTCATATTGATATAGATCAAGAATGATTTCTCACTATTCATCTATATCTTGAGAAACCCAGTGGCTTTGTCTAAAATGGCTTGCATGTCTGCTTTATTGCTTGTAAACCAGGTAGTGTTGTCCATATATATTGTAGCTATGATCTTTGCTTGCCTTATTGTCTTGTTGGCAATTGCATGCTGGCTCGATAAGATCAGATCTAGAAACACTTTTGTTTCTATTGTATAGCCAATATGTTAGTCTTCAATTTCTTGTAATAACATGTCATAATATATTCTCTAGAGAAAAGAGGAGATGATATTTCTTTAATTTATTCCATCCTGTAATGGATATTCTTTTGTTAAACCATATGCTACAATTATTTTATTGTTTCTATTCCCAGTATATTATTTGATATTTTGATTATTTTTTTTAGGACTTGAATTCTTCTTAGTACCTGGATCCACATATCTTTATATATGAAATCATATGTCTTCTTATATTTTGACTAAAGATCCAGACATCTTTTTTAAATTCTCTAGCTTCCTTCATAATGTTGTTAAAGATAGGAATTGGCTCTTGCATACTTTTTCTGGATAGTCTTGCCCAATTATTGATACACAGTATCTGATGTTTAGTGCAAATTGTCACAAGTATTGATGTCAAGATGCTTATGAATACTTTCCTTATTGTTTTTAACAGTATGATAGGACAAGTGATATTGATATTCCCATTCAGTCCTTGAGTTTTGGTATTGGGTAAATATTTATATTTTTTCAATTCTTGGAACCTTTCTTGTTCTCATAATTTTGTTTAAGAGTAACTTTACTAGCTTTATTCCCTTCTTTTTCAAGTTTTTAAGTATAATATATGGAATTCCTGATGGTTCTGTAATGCTACAGTTTTTTTTTCCTTGGATCACATTTCTTATCTCTATTGCTTCTATTGGAGCTAGTACATTATCAAACCACCTGTCTTGAATTGTTTTTTTGAACCTATACTGTTTTTTCCAATATGTAAGGTTCTTTATATTCAGTATTTGTCTAGGTTTTGTTCACTTTTAAAAATGTTTTCTGATTTTGTTCTTTATTGTGAGTGGATTAGTGATAATCTCAACCTTATTCTCTATTTTCTACTCTACCAATCTCTGTGTATCTATAAATTTTGGTTGGCAATTTAGAATTCTGTTGATTATTTTTTTTATATGTTCCTCTAGATTCCTATATCTTTGTTCAATATGTTTTTGAATTGTTTTTCTTTTTTCTTTCTTGATCGTGATCTTGACTATTTTGTTCTCTATTTTCTAAATTTCTCTTGTCTCTAGTAACCATCTGTGGAATTCTTCTTTGTTTTCAATTGAATTTTACTAAAACAGTGGTAGTTCTATTAAAAGAATCCTTGGTGTATTTATTTTTTATACCAGTTCTGTAATCTGCACTTCTATAGTAGATATGCATGAATTTGGACTCATTTTTCATATCAAATATTTTCTATATAAGCTACTGATCTTGAGTGATTTCTGTATAAATTTCTTGTATTTGGATTTATATTGTCAACCTATCCAATTCACCTCTTAGAAATCAAATAGAGACAGAGAACTAGTGCATGAAATTATCAAGTTAGACTTCTAATGTGATATGCAAAAGTTCTTAATTTAGACAATAATAAATGAAGAGGTTTATCACTAGTGATTTAGGCAGGAGAGGCAGGACAATAATTTCGGATTAAAGGTAATTTTATTGTTGGATAAATCCTAAGGAGTCTCCAGAGTGAAAATTTCCTCCTTTAAATACATGATTGAGTTATATAATATTTGAGAATATAAACTTAGATAAATAATAGTAATAGTTATACTATTAGTTTTGCTGGACTATTAAGCTATATTATTTTAAACAGAACTCAAATAT
>CAJVPT010005654.1:0-11932 GCA_910592055.1 Acaulospora colombiana | reverse complement strand
ACTTAGAGGTACTATTGCCAAGCTACTAGAAGAGTGAAATATTGTTTCCTAAATCTGACTTAGAGTACCTAGTTTAGATTTAGTTTTGTTTAGTTCAAACTAGCTTAGTAAACTTCTCATATTTTTTAAGTAGTATAGTTCTTTAACTAATAATGTACTATAACAAGTTAGTTACTTTGTGAAAGTCCATAAAATATTTAGGTATTTCTCAATATCTCAATAAAGACATGCCATTGCGGCATAATTGCGAGTTAAAAAAAAAAAAAAAAAAAAAAAAAAAAAAAAAAATTTTAATAGTTGATAAATACTTTATTAAAATAAAAAATTAATTTTTTTATAGAACTTTTAATTATATTAAAATATTTTTATCACATAATCTTGATATACTTCTTTTTAATGTTATTTTCTATAATTAACTTGCCAACTTTTTGTTTTTAAAAACTTTACTAACCATATTATTTCTTTAAACTCTTATTCTTTAAGTTTAATTGCAATTTTCTACTTATCTATTCAAATTCTTAAAAATCTTTTTTTTTTTTTTTATCAAGTTTTTTAATTACTTTTTTTATTAATATTTATTTAACCTTTTTTTTGAATAATAATTAAAGTTATTAAGTATTAACTTGTTATTATTAATTTAAGAATTATTTGTTTTATAAAAAACTTTTTCTATTTTTAGAATCTTTTTTATATTTTTTTTTAAATTTTATTATTCAAGATATATTATTTATAAAATATATAGCTATATATTTTGATTCTAACTTTTTAATAATATATTTTTTAAGATTAGAATTTCAAGTAAAAAATATTTGTATTATCTTATTTTTTATTTTAAATTTTATATAATATTATATTATAAAAGATTTCTTATATCAAAAGTGAAATAGTTTCTTTCTAATAAATTTAATTTTTTATTATAATTGGTTTTATAAGATTATTTTTATAAATTACTTTAAAATTTTTATTTATTTATTTATTTTTTTGTTATTTATAATTATATTACTATGACATATCTTTATTGAGATACTTAGAAATATTTAAATATTTACAGAATATTATAAAGTAACTAACTTATTATTATATATTATTAATTAAAAAACTATACTATTTAAAAAATATGAGAAGTTTACTAAATTAATTTGAACCAAACAAAACTAAATTTTAATTAGATATTTTAAGTTATATTTAAAGAATAATATTATATTTCTTC
Source organism: Acaulospora colombiana (assembly GCA_910592055.1). Taxonomy (NCBI): domain Eukaryota; kingdom Fungi; phylum Glomeromycota; class Glomeromycetes; order Diversisporales; family Acaulosporaceae; genus Acaulospora; species Acaulospora colombiana. Next base: position 10,722 of record CAJVPT010005654.1, on the reverse strand, counting down.
AGTAATTTGATAATAATTTCTAATCACTGGAATTATTGTCAACAGTTTTTCATTATTAATTATCCTAAAAAATAATGAATTGCTAAAGTAATTATGTGATTTTTATTTATTTTGAAATAATATTATGCATATGATGATTTATACACAGTAAATACAGTATATTATATACTATATATATTAACTAGCTCATTAAAAAAAACTACATAATACTTTTTTAATTTTTCCTAGAACAATTTTATAAAGTAATTTAGTTATTAGACTATTATATTGTTCTAGCCTATCCCAAATTTGGGACTCTGAAATAGTTTATAAATTTTTCTTTCCATCAAAGTCTCTTAATAATAAATCTTATTCAATTTAACTTTACTTTTATATATCTCACCAGTACAATGTTTACTTTCTTCAAAACTTTAAACCTTTTTAACTTGTGGTAACTTGTTATAATCAATAAAATTGTCAAGATACCTGATGTCAATTTAGTCTTCATTTTCAATTAATTATAAAATCAATTCTATTTTCCTCTATTTTATCAAAATATTGATAAAATACTGATTATTTTATAACACCTATAAACTAGCCTAATCTAATAAAAATTAGCTACAAGTAATATTGTATAGTAGTAAATTCTTTCATTTCAATTATTTAATGATTATGTTCAATGACATTTTATCATCACTTAATAAAGTATTGAAATTTATTATAATATAATATTTTTTATTTAATTCTTATGTAGTATTGAACTTTAAACCTTGTTATTATAATTTTAAAATATAGATCTTATTTTAAATTTTTTATTTAAAACAAATTTATTATAATTTTAATAAATTTTTTTTAGAATTTTAACTTTTTTTATAGTTTTAATTATTATAGTATTATATGCTTTAATTATATATTAAAAGAATATTTACAAATTCATTTTATTTTCTTTTATACTATATTTTTATATATATTATTAAGAATTCAAATCATTTTTTTATTATACTTTTTCTCAATAGTCTTATAAATTGAAATCTTTAAAAATATTATTAATTTTGCAAATGTTTTTAATTTATTTGTAAAGATTTTTATAAAATGTTTTTTTTAATTTTTAATAATGCTATAAGTTTTATATTTAAAAGTTTATAATTTTAATTTTGTTATAGAATATATATAATTTTGTTTTCAATAAATAAAGATTATTTTTTATTTTAAAAAATTATTAAATATTTTTAATTTTTTTTTTTTTTAACTTAGCCTTTTAGTATTTTATAACTAGTTTATATTTTTTCTAAAGTTTTATTATTAAAAAACATTTGAATTATCATTTTCCAGGTGAACTTTGTACTGTATTTAAAAAAATCAAATTTAGAGATATCTACTGAAATATTAGGTTTATTAGTTAAATACTATAAAGTATTTTATGAAACTATAGACTTTCAAAAACTATTTACAAAAGATAATAAAAATTCAATAATTATTTGAAATAGAATAAATCAATATGGTAAAAGTCAAATTGAGAATGAAATATTTGATTCTATTATGTCCTCATGAAATATTTCATGTAGACTTTGACTATAAACTATTTAATAGAGCTCATTTATATTAGCTCAATTTATGAATCATGATATAATTATCAATTTATATCTGAAACAAATTCAATTATTCTTTACACATTCAGTAAACATTGATTGACCTTTATTCAATGATAAAAACTAATTAATTTAACAAAAAGTAAATTTTATTTTGGATCTGAAAATAGCATGAATATTGAATTGTGAAATATTAAATTTTATTCAGTTATATGTGAATATACAATCTCTATTTATAATATTTTTGGTTAATTTATTCTATTTATATAAAAAATCTCAAATCAACAAAACTCTTATAAAATTTAGTTATAATTTCTTTAAATTGTAAATATAATATATAATTAAAAATTTGATAAATATATGAATTTTGATAAAATTGAAGTTTTGATAAATGGTTAACAATTTTTTGAAAAAATTTTTAATAAAATATATAGTAAAAAAAATACAAATTATATAGTAAATAATGTTGAATTATATAGTAAAAATTGATTGATAATTTATTTATATCAAATTACATAGTAGAAATTGTTTGATGATTTATTTATGCTATTAATAGATCAAATTATTTATTTTTTTAATGAATATTATATGAGTGACATTATATCAAATAAATATTTTTCAACTAATAATTTACATTTTCTTTTTTGTTTACAAATCTCTTCACTCAAAAACTTAATTTCTAGTGACTAAGAAAAATCAAGTAACACCTTTAATATCAATAACAAAAAAATTTTTAAAGGAAGAAGAACTGATTATAAAGTACTTAAAGATCTTTCTAATCTTTGAAGCAAGAGATTTATAGAGATTTGTTGTAATTAAAAAACTTATTTTTTACTTATAAATTGTTTTATCTTTCTTAGAATTTCTACTTTCACAGTTTTCTAGAAAATTTTGTCTATTTCATTTTGATTCTAAATTTTAAATAGTACAAATTTGCATCAAAGATAATTGGCTGATACAAAACATATTAATTTTTGAAATATAAATAAGCTTTTATTAATTATAATTATATATTCTAATGATATTATTGATGATTAAAAAAAAAAGTCTATGTAAAAGATATTCTTCAATTGAGCAAGTTTTCAAGAAAAATAGTTATGATATTAAAAAGCAAACAAAAAGTATGAAACATAATATTCATATTTTTTAACAAGTCTTTTTAGATAATAGATGATTTTTTCAAAAAAGAAAGCTAAGATCTTAAAGCTTCTATTTTAGTTAGGCAAAGTTTTGCAAAGATCTTTTTATCCTGATTAGACTAACTCTATTATAATATCATGCTAGCATTAGTAATACAATAAGTGAATTTATATATCAGTAGAAGAATAAATTTATTAAATATTTCTTTTAAAGTCTTTATACTCAAGAATAATTGAGTTTGTCAGATAGTTTAAAATTCAAAGAATATCCCAATCAGGTAGATCTCTTTTAAAAGAAAATTATTTACTTAAATAAAAAATTTTTAAAGAACTTTGAATTGTTTTTTTTTTTTCTTTTTCAGTATATAATTTAGCAATTTATTATTTTTTGATATAATTTATAGTGATAAACTATAAACAACAATCCTGGTAGATAAAAATAATAATTAATCTATTAAAGGAATATAATATTGTTCCTTAAATCTAATTTAGAGTATCTAATTTAAACTTTATTTTATTTAGTTTAAATTAACTTAGTGAACTTCTCATATTTTTTAAGTAGTATAGTCCTTTAATTAATAATATACAAAAATAAGTTGATCATTATATGAATAGTCTATATAATATTATAGATATTTCTAATATCTCAATAAAGATATACTATAATGATATAATTATGAATTTAAAAAAAATTTTTTATTAGGAATCACAAAAATCTAATCTAAATTTGAATATATGATCTATAAATAATTAATATTATATATATAATATAAAAATTTTATAATAAACTTTTTTATCATATATAATATTGATTATTTACAAATCGTATATTTAAATTTGAATCAAATTTTTATAATCTCTACTTTTTATATTATAAAAATATTATATAAAATTAAAATCAATGTTATTCATTCACCTTATTTTTTTTTTTTTAATTTTGAAGTTAAAAAATCTCTAAATATAGTATTTATTTTTTATTATTATTAACTTCAGATTTATTTTTTTTAAAACTTGTATCATTCAATATATATATATATATATTTTTAAATGGACTTATACCTAATCTTTATTAATTTCCAAATTACATTTTATACAATTGCATAAGGCGTATATATAGGAGTGTATATCCGGGGATGAATAAAGAATTTGATAAATTAATACTACTTCAAGACTTATTGCTCTCATTTTTACAAAAGAAACTCACATCCCACTAAGCATGTAGATGTTATTAAAGAAAAATAAATGAAAAATGAAAGAAGCGGTCATGTGCTATTTTGAAAAGATAACTGTGATATTTTTCAGCAATATCCATCCTGTTTTGAATCCCTTTTTAGTGAAGATTCAGGAAAGCTTTTACTGGATCTTTACGGAAATAAGGTAGAAATGAAGAGGAAGACTTTACAGTTTTAAGACTTGTGGAGAGGGAGTAACTAAAAAGGCCCAGGCAGTATATTGGTGTTTGCACAAACAACTTGAAAGTCTTCTAGAGTATCATTCAATATTAAATTATATTAATTGATATTTAATAATATAACTTGACTTAAAAAATATTTTTTGTTTTATTTATCAAATTATTATTTTTTTTAATATTTATATAAAAATTTTATTTATAATAAAACTCATTTTACTAATCCTCTGACCACATATAAAAAAGATATTTGCAAGAAGTTTTTATATTTCCTTGCTAATAAAGTTTTAACGCTTTCTTTAGAACAACTTGAAATATTATTTTAAAAGTCACTACTATCCTTCTCTTATTGTCTACAAATCTCTTTATTCAAAAACTTGACCCCTAATAATCAAGAAAAATCAAGTGATATCTTTAATACTAATAGCAAGAAAGTTTTCAAAAAAAGAAAAACTGACTGTAAAGTATCTGAAGGTTTATTTGGCAAGTGGTTTATAAAGATTTTTTGTAATAAAAAAGTTTATTTTCTTCTTTTTTGACTGTCTTGGCCCTCTTAGGGCTCCCACTTTCATGGTTTTCTGAGAAATTTGCCTATTTCAGTTTGATTCTGAATTTTGAATAGTACAAATCCTTACCAAAAATAATTGGCTAATATGAAACACATTAGTTTGAAAATATAAACAAACTTTTATTGGTCACACTCATGTGTCTCATTATATAATTGGTGATATAGAAAAAAAAGTTCTAGAAAAAGTATCCTCTCTAACAGTATATGTTTGACTTTCAGAAAACAATTATAAAACTAAAAAATGAGCAATAGATAGGTAAACAAATCTAATTCCTATTTCTTATTAAGTTTCTCAAGTGATAAAAATGCTTTCTTGAACAAAATCTAAGGTCTTCAAGTTTCTATTTCAGTCAAGCAAAGTTCTTGAAAAGATTTTTTATCCTTATCAGGTAAACTCTTCCATAATATAGTGTTGACTCCAGTAATAATAAATGAATTTGTATATCAGCAAAAGAATAAGTTTCTTAAATATTCTTCTTGAAGTTATTTTTAGGAATGGTTAAGTTCTTCAAATATTATGAAGCTTAAAGGATATTCCAATTAGACAAATCCTTTTCAAGAAGAAACTGTAAAATAGAAAAAGAACTTTTTAAAAGGCTTTGAATTGTATTTTCTTTTTCACTTTTTTCTAATACTATACTTTAGCAATTCATCATTTTTTAGAATAATCAACAGTGACAAACTATTGATAATGATCCTAATTGACTTAGAAGTACTATGTCAAGCTACTAGGAAAGCATAATATTGTTCTCTAAATCTAACTTAGAGTATCTAGTTTAGACTTATTTTGTTTAGTTTGAACTAGCTTAGTAAACTCTATATATTTTTTAAATAGTATAGTCTTTTAACTAATAATATATAATAACAAGTTAGTCACTTTATAAAAAGTTTGTAAAATATTTTAATATCTCTTAGTATCTCAATAAAGATATATCAAAGTGGCATAATTGTAAATTAAAAAAAAAATAAAATAAAAATTTTATTTATAGATTAATAAGTATTTATTGTATTTATTATAGGTATAAATAATTTTTACTTTTTTAAAAAAAAATTTTTAAGTAAAATTGAAATATTTTCTTAATATATTTAAAAATTAATAAATAATAATATAAAATAACAAATTATTATTTATTGATTAAAATATTAAATAGTTTTAAATTATATTATATATAATTATGTATATATAAAAAATATTTATCAAAAGTTTTTTAATTTCTTTATTAATAAAATTTTATTAATATCTTTAAAATAACTTGAAAAGTGTTTTTAAAAATTATTATTATATTTTTTTTCTTGTTTATAAATCTTTTTAATCAAAAACTTGACTTTTTGTAAGTAAAAAAAATTTTTTTAATAATATTTTTACTATTAATAATAAGAAAGTTTTTAAGAAAAATAATGACTTTTGATAAGTAAAAAAAAATTAAATTATATATTTACTATCAATAATAATAAAGTTTTTAAAGAAAAAAAATAATAATCAATAATCTTTTTATCTTTAAAGTAAACTGTTTATAAGAATTTTTCTATAATAAAAGAACTTATTTTTTTTTATTTGTTATTATAAAATTTTTAAAGCTTTTACTTTTATAATTTTCTAAGAAATTTTATTTATCTCAATTTTGCTTTAAATTTTTAAGTAACAATTTTATAAAATATATTAGTTTTAACAAGTTTCTATTAATTACAATTATATATTTGAATAATATTATTGATAATTTAAAAAAAATCTTTTTAAAAAATATATATATACTTTTATAATTAAACAAGTTTTTTGGAAAAACAACTATAATATTAAAAAATATACTGTATAATACTCTTTCTATTGATCCTCTGATTATATACAAAAAAAATGTTTACAAGAAGTCATTGTATTTTTTAACTAATAAAGTCTTATCATTCTTCTTAAATCAACTTGAAGAGCACTTCAAAAGTCACTCACACTCTCTTCCTATATTATCTATATTTCTCTTCTAACCAAAACTAGGCTTTTATAATCAAAAGTCTAAAAAACACTTTTTCTATCAACAATAAAAAAGTTCTGAAAAAAAAAAGAACAGATGCTCTACAACCTATTTGATATATAAAAAAATACTACAAAATTATTTTTATGGTGAGAGAGCTAACTTCTCATTCTCTTCTCTACTATGTGGACTCTAATAATACTCTTTCTTGATCTTTTCAAAAAAATTTTACCTATCTCAACTTGACCTTAAATTTTAAGTAGCACAAAGTTTCTTATAAAATGATTGATCCAGTAGAATTATATCAGTAAAAGAATGTAAACAAACTTTCATTGGGTATTCCAAATATCTGAATGCATTTCCTTAGTTCCATAAAAACTTGAGGTTTATTATAAGTTATGCTACCTAACATAGGTAGATATAGGACATATCACTGACACATATTTGAATACAAGAAAAAATCTATCCAACCATGATAAAGGTCATAAGAGCTTGATTAACTTTTTGAAAATTCAAACTGCTATTCTGATTATATGTTAAGTAGGCTTCAACTCTTACTGTTAGAAAAGTTCAATTAGAAAAAATAAGAAAAATAACCAGGGATACTTAATAGTAAAGCCAATGTGCATATTAAACTAGGAAGTTTTTATTCTATCTTTAAAAAATTCCAATTTGAAAGACTAGAAGATTAATATTATCATACCAATTAAAACTTAAATTCAAAAATATCAATAGTGACTTATGAGCTGGCCAGATAATTTGAGAGATCTTTGTTGATCAATAATACTAATAGCCATCAGTAGGGTATGTCAATTATGAGATTAGGTGCAATCCTTCTTTAAGAAATTAAATTTGAAATATGTTACATAAATGGATAAATATATCCATATTTAGATAGAAATGGATTTAATTGATAATATACTGGAAGACTCTTAAGTCATTTATGTGGATACCAATATATCATCCAGGCCTTTCTGATTACTCTCTCCACACAAGTCTTAAAATTGTAAAGTTTTTTTTTTTTTTTTTAATCTGCAGTCAGGTCAATATGGCATGTCTTTATTGTATATATACAAGGATATTTTGACTTTCACATATTAACTCATATGTTATTAAAAAACTATTTCTCTAGATGCAACTTAGGAAATAATATTTTGCTCCTTTACTAACTTGGATAAATCTTCTAATTAATAAAATCATTGCCTACAGATTATTACTGTAGATTAAAATTGTAAAGTTTTTCTTTATATTTTTATTTTATTTCTATAAAGACTTAATAGAAGCTTTCCTGAATCATTATTATGAGAATGATTCAAAAAACAGAATAGGCATTCACTTAGAAATATCACAGTTATCTTTTTAACATAGTATATAACTATTCCTTTTATTTTTCTTTTATTTTTTTTTCAATAACACCAATATGCTTAATGGGATACTAACTTTTTTTATAAAAAAGAAGACAATAATCCTTAGTGTAACTTTAGCTTATTGAATTCTTTATTTATCCCTGAATATATACTCCTGTAAATATACTTTGTGCAATTGTATAAATGCAATTTTAAAATCAACAAAAATTAGGTATAAACTTGTTTAAAAAAAAAAAATTAAAAAATATATAATAGATATATAATATAATATATTTTATAGTGATAATTTGTAAGTATTAAACTTCATAATTAAAGGATGATTCAAACTATAAAAAGAGTAAAATATCCTTCTTTAAGTTGTATTTAAAAAAAGAAATTTTAATGACATGTAAAATGATATATGAAATTTATTTAATTTATAATTATTTCTATTAATTCATAATAAAGACAAGTTATGTTAGCTTGACAGTAGGTTAAAAAATATATATATATAATATAATATTTTATATTAATTTTTTCAGATAGTAAAAATTTTTATTATATAAAAATTAAGATTTTTAAACTTTTATTTTAATTAAGTGAAGTTCTAAAAAAGATTTTTTTATTTGAATTAAGTAAACTTTCTATAATATAATATTGATATTAGTAATATAATAGGCAAATTTATATATTAATAAAAAAATAAATTTTTTAAATATTATTTTTAAATTTTTTTCTATTTAAAAAAATATATAGTAAGTTTTTCAAATATTACAAAACTAGAAAATATTTTAATTAATCAAAAAATTTTAAAAAAAAAATTATTAAATAAATTAAAAAATTTTAAAAAAGCTTTAAATAGTTTTTTTTTTCTGAGTTTAGTTATTTTAATAATTTATTGTTTTTTGAAATAATCAATAATAATAAACTATAAATATTAATTTTAATAGTTAAAGATTAAACATTAAATTACTAAAGATATATAATAATAATAATATTTTTTTTAAAAAATTACAACTGATATAAAGATATATAATATTATTTTTTATATTTAATCTAAATTATTTAATTAAAAATTGATTATATTTTTAAATAGTATAGTTTTTCAATTAATAATATATAAAAATAGTTTGTTTTTTTTTTAAACACTAGCTCATTCTTATACCAGTTCAGAAGCTTTTATTATAATAAAAATATGAGTAATTACTTATACTATCTAAGGATTTACTAATCAATAAATAATACAATAGATATATATTTGTATCACATCCAATCAGAATAGGGTAACTATATGACTATCTAGTATAGGACTGTCTCTCAATTTTAATTAAACTAGAGAATTTGAGAAGTCTATATATTTAATCAAATGAAATAATTTCACTATTTTAAACCTATATATTACTGAATCCATACTTCCTAGAATCATGACCTACTGGATGACTTGTTACTATTCCTGTTAAGAAAACCAATATATTAAGAACTTACTTAAGATACTCAGCACTATTGGTATTAAGGGTCTTTTATATAAAACCTATGTGACTTTATTAATATTTAAAGTTTTTTTAAAAACTATCTTATATTTTGATTTGTCTTAAAGCTTGGTTTTGTGTAAAAAATATTGATCCCTCAATTATTAACCTAGATTTGAAATATGTTTGTGTGTTTTAGTATCATACTGGGCTAAATATTTGTTTTGTTATAAGCATGTTTGATTATTTCTATAAGTGATTAGATTTTTTTTTTATACCTTAGGGAAAGGAGTAATCAGTTTGTATTTGAAACCTAATATTGCTTATTTTAACTATATTTGTAAAATCTTGTGTTGTGTCTTATTTTGTTATAGCTATAATAGGTAAATGAGATTCTTGTTTTTACTTTCTATTTGAGTACTTGGAAACTAGTTATATAATGAGGACTTGTGTTACTCATGCTAGTTTTATATAGAACCTTGTATTAATTTATTCATTCTTACTATAGGCATGATGAGTGAATGAGTTTTCCTTATTGCCTTATTGGGACACTTGATCATTATCATGGAAAAGATGAAATCTTTATACCATTTATGGTTTAATTTCACTTGGTCCTTATATGATATTGAACTCTGAACCTTGTGATTTCAACCTAAGAGTATTATCACTATGCTATAGATCTATAAATATAAAAATTAATTATTTATTATATAAGGATTTATATAATATTGAAATATTTATTTAATATTTTAAAAAGATATATTATTATAATATAATTATAAGTAAATATAAAATATATTAATATAATAAAATAAACAAGCAGACCTGTAGGTCTATAGCATAGTAGTAGTGCTTTCAGGTCACAATCACAAGGTTCATAGTTCAATACCACATGAGGGTCATGTGAAAAATTTATGGAATGGAAAAACCATTTATGATGCAAAACACAATCAGGTCTCAGAAAACATCGATCATCTCCATTCCAGTTTCATACAAACAGGGTTTTTCCACTTCCAGTTCTAAGCGGTTTTTCTCCCTATAAAAGGCACAATCAATACGGCTGAACACAAACAAATCTGGGAAAGGTATCAAACCGGCAATAGTGCCACATCCATCAAGAACCATTTGAAAAGTATACTTCTCCTTTCACAGGAACTAGCAAGTCAAGCCTGGCAAGTTGGTTGGAGGAATCCGGAAGGATTGAAGATCCAAAAATAGGGGTGTCTAGGTTTCCTAGATAGGTAGTAGTAGAAATTTAAT
>CAJVPT010005653.1:0-11932 GCA_910592055.1 Acaulospora colombiana | reverse complement strand
TCTTGAAGTTTTTTCAAGTTGGTTTAAAGAGAGTTTTAAGACTTTATTAATATAGAAGTATAAAAACTTCTTGTGAACATCTTTTTTATATGTGGTCAGAGAATCAGTGGAATTAGTTTGTCCCTTAATCAAAATAGTTCCATACTTTACTTTTATAATTTATTTTATTACTTGATAATGTCTCTAAAAAACTACTTGTAGTAACATTACTGATATCACTCAATTTATAACTATCTAAACTGAAACTTTCATCATTTCTTTTATTGGAATCATTAAAAGAACTATCATATTCCATTTTATTTTTTAACATAAATAATACCAGTAATATTGAAAGAAGAAAAATATTGCAAAAAATATCATAAAATTTTAAAAAAATATGTAAGGGTATTAAAGGAATATATAAAAAAAATCCAGGTTTTTTTTTTAATTACCTTAAATAGCTATATTTAAAAATAGATAAACTGTTGAATTTTATTTGAACCTGGCTAGATTTTAAAACTTGAAATTAAACCAGATACAAAATTTAGAATTCATTCAAATCAGATTTCAAAATTTGAAATCCGTATTTGATTCGAATACAAATAAATCAAAAAATTTAAAATTCAATCAGATCCATTTGAATCAAATTCACAAATCATTTAGATTTGGATAAAAATTGTGATCCCTACTGCCAGTATACTGTATATCTCTGAAATTCTTATTTGTAAAGCTGTTTCTTGTTTTGTTAAGCAGTTTTCACTTGGTTAGTCTAATAGTCTTATTGACTTGTTTTACTAATATCTTCCCTGAGATGTCTATTGTTATAGTGTCCCAGATTATCTTCACTAGAGGGGAGCTTTGGTGTTGTCTCTTTATATTTATGATCTTCTGATTATATTTTATTTGCTGTAAGATGGGATCAATTTTAGTTAGCCTTTCTACTTTTTCGTTGAGGGAAATGCTAGTGTGTATCTTCACTTTATGTAATGTTATAAGTAGTTTCTGTTGTTACCTGATATAATTGAAAGTATTGATTATTGCATGGTTAGGTTTCTTTATCTTCATGAGCCTTGTGTGATCCATAATTTTTGTTAGATTTGTTATTACAGTTTGACTGTCTATATATAAGTGGACTGTCATATTTTTGTTAAGAATACTTATTGCTATTATTATGGCCATCAATTCATTTTGGTTGATAATACACGGAGTTGTGTCTATCCTTGAAAGACATATTTTTTTCTTGTCTCAATTTTAATGATCTAGTTAAACCCCATATATAATCTATTCCCATGACTTAATACTAATATATTTGTATAGATCGTAGCCAGTCTATATGCTCTCATCTATTTTTGTATTATAATCAAGATGTCTAGTTCTGTTTTATCAATGTCAATTATTCCTTGGTTGTTTTTATATATGTTGAGCTGTATATAAAGATCCTCAGTCAGTAAAAGATCAGTAAGATTCTTTAGTTCTTTGATGGTGGACTTTGGGGTAATTCTATAACAAAGTGTAGTTGTAATCTTATCTTTATTTTGCTTGGTTAAGATACTTGATTGTTCTATTGGAATCTGAATTATGTGTTGCTTTTTGGTTGCAAATGTATATAATTCTAATAATATGTCATGCCCTTCATTTAGATTGCATCCTTCATATCTTTTTAGTGGTGATTAATCTCCTATTTTAGTGTAGTATATATAAAATATTGTATTAGGGCTGTCATCACATTTCTTCTTGCCTATAACTGCTACTTTTTATTTGATTGTGGCTCCCCAGTATGGTCTATAAGTGTCAGTCTTTGTCAGGATCTGCCTTGATTGAATGTCTGAAAGTTATATATTTCATCTTCTATCCTATCTTATACTTTTATTAAGCTTATAAACCTTGCTACAAGGTTCTCATACCATTTTGAACTACTTCTTTTCCCTGCTCTTTTGATGACATCAGTTCCTTCCAATATAGTATTATTGTATCAGTGAAGTTAGTTATCTATTCAATAAACATCATGTTGTATATCTATAATATACATCTATATTAATTATATATAGATTCTGGAATTATCTTTTCTATCGTGTCATATATCTTTTTTATTCTTTAAGGAATCATAAACCTGGGTTAAGATAAATCTGAAAACTATATTTTCTTAGGATCCACAAGATGTCATGATCTAAGTTTTGTCCTGCTTTGAGAAAGGACGTATGAGATATGTTGTTATGGCCCACATGCTTAATTTATAATTTTTAATAATCAAAATTATTATTATTATTATTTTTTTTTTGAGTATCTATAGCCAGACTAGATTGTCAGTTTATTAATCAATTGAAAACACAAGCACATTTTCATTCAAGCAACATGATACATACTATAGCTAAACTATTATTTTAATCCAACTAACTTATTTTAAGTATAAAAGCCTTTAAGTTCAGCCTTGGAGACAATATTTTACTCTGTAGTGTCTTTGGGTAAAACCCTCCTAGTCCACTATATCATTTTCCACAGGTTGTCACTGCTATATGTCTAACCAAGCCACTGGAATACAGGAAACTACAAAAGGATGAATTGAAAAAAAAGGAAAAAAAAATATAAAAAAATATCTAAATAGACTACAAGAAAATGAAAAAGTGAAAATTGAAAAAAAATATTTTCAGCTTCTTCCAAAAACCTGCTTCTCAAGATCTCTTCTCAATAAGAAATGCCCGATTGGAATATCTTTTCTTTTCCTGACCATCTGAATGACTTATCCATTCTTGATCTTGATTTCTTTCTTGTGTACCATCTAAAGAAACTTATCATCTAGTAGGAGCCTTTACTTCTAGGACATACTTGGTCCCAACCTTCTTTGGACAGTAATTTTTTATCATTAATCGAAATTATTGTGTTATTACAAATGAGTAATTATATATATATATTATAATAAATCATATCTATATAGATAGCTATATATATATTTAAACCAATGCTATGTATTACTACTATCAGCCCATCTATAAACTGGAAGCCTTTACAATTCCATCTTAATTATTCCTAGAACAATTTTTATTAAGAGTATTTTAGTTATCAGGCTATTTAATTCAGTATCCTGGATCCTAGTTTTTTTGATCCTTTGGGGTGATCTGTGAATTTCTCTTCCCATCAAGGCCTTTCAATAGTCAAGTCTGTGAAAGCTGGCATAGTCACATGCATAAGGACCAGAACTGGCTTTTTATGTAAGAGTCCTTTTTTTTGTACACGAGTTCATATTAAACCATTTGTGTTATTGATCGAGTTGTATTTCTTGTTTTGGTCCTGAAAGATATACTACCAGTTTGAGAATCTACTCTTCTTGCTACTATTTCTGGTAATTCAGTTGTGTCAGTGATAGTTCTATCCAATTCAGATCACAACTTAATCACAATATAGATATAGATCAGATGCTATATTTAGAAATACCAGTTAGTCTACAATTACGTCAATGGACAGATTCAATTTTTTGTGAGCAATCTTATATTTGAATGGAATTGAACCTGAAACTTGTGATCTGATCTATGGAGTACTAACCACTATACTATTGATTCATAGGTTTAGTATAGAACTCATCAATCAGATAGTTCTTGATATAAAATAAAAAAAGTCAAATAATTAGCTTAGAATATAGCACTATAATAGAATTAATAATCAATCCTATCTAGTATTGTGGATTATTTAAGTGATGCCATTTATGTGTAATGGTCTAGAATCCAAAAACCTAAAAGTCTGGCATAAAAGATTGAGTGTTATAAGGTAAAAAATTATAGATTAAGGATTAGGTATTTATAAGGGAACTATATGTATCTGACAAACTATGAAAAGTTTAGCAAAGTTTAGAGTTAGCATAACTAATTATAGAGTAGATAGTATATTGTTTGTTAGAAAAGTATAAATAACTTACCAATGTATACCAATAAAGTAGTGCTGAATATATTAAAAAACAGACTTATTGTGAATAGAAATAAGAGTTAATGATATACAAAATAAGTAGAATGCAAGTAAAGAAACACTTATTCTTAGTCAAGTTAATCACCATGCATCTATCTTCTCTAAGTGTTCTTTATAGGAAGTGTTCTCTTCTTTATATCAGTTGTGAGTATTTGTGAGTCAGTTTGGTTATATGAGATGCTACAGATTAGTGATGAACTTACCGGGTTAGACTATGACACTAGTAAATGTATGAGCTGCAATATTAATAACTATAGCTAGAATAACTACTTATACATCTTTTTAGCAAATTGTCAAAATTTAAAAAATATTTCAATCCTTTATAGCAAGATAACTATTGGTAATATAGTCAATATAGAGAGTAACACATTTAGATATAAAGTATCTTCAGTTTTTGTTTATACTATACTTAATAAATTATGCCCTTTCAATATAATCTCAATCAAAATCAAGTAGAAATCATTATTTCAAGGGTTTTTTTTAATAATGGGTCTATGCCTAATATTTATATTTATATAATTGTACAAAACATATATACAAGGGTGTATATTCAGGATAAATAAAGAATTTGATAAGCTAAAGTTACTTCAAGACTTATTGCTCTCTTTTTGACAAAAGAAACCAGTATTCTATTGAGTGTGCTAGTGTTGTTAAAAGAAAAATAAAAGAAAAATAAAAGAAGTAGTTATATACTATATTGAAAAAGTAACCATGGTATTTTTAAATAAATATGTATACTGCTTTTTGAATTCCTTTCTTGATAGTGGTCTAAGGGAGCTTCTACTGAGTCTTTATGGAAATAAAATAAAAGTGAAAAGAAAGACTTTACTGTTTTAAGACTTGTGGAAAAGAAGTAATCAGGAAGGCCCATATAATATATTGATATTTATATGAATAACTTAAGAGTTTTCCAGTATATTATTAATTAAACCTATTCCTATTTAAAAATGAATATACTTATTTATCTATGCAATATATTTTAGATTTAATTCTTTATAGAAGAATTGCACCTAGCCTCACAATTGATATATCCTGCTAATAACTGTTAGTATTAGTAATTAATAAGGATCTTCCAAATTATTCAGCTAGCTCACACATCATTACTGACATTTTCAGACTCAATTTTTGATTGGTATAGTAGTGTTATCCTTCCAGTCTTTTTGCTTGGGGTTTTTTAAAAATAGAATGAAAACTTTTTAGTTTACTATATAAACTAGTTTTATCACTGAGTGTTTCTAGTCATTTTTTTTACTTTTTTCAGTTGAACTTTTCCAAACAGTAGAAGTAAGAACTTACCTGACATACAATTAGGAGTAAGTGGCTTTGATTTTCAAAAAGTTGATAAATACTTGTTATCTTTACTATAGTCAGATAAACTCTTTCTTGCATCCAAAGATATATCAGTAACATGTTCTATATCTATCTGTGTCACAGATATATGACTTATAATGAATCCCAGGTTCTTATAGAGTTGAGTAAATGCATTTAGACACATGGAATGATTAATAGTAGTTTGTTTACATTATTTTACTGATATAATTCTATTGAACCAATCAGATTATAAAAAACTTTTGCTACTTAAATTTCAGGATCAAACTAAGATAAGCAAAATTCTCTAGAAAAAACCGAAAAAGAGTACTATTGGAGTCTACACAGTAGAAAAGAAAGTGGAAAGTTAGCTTTCTTATCACAAGACAACTCTATAATGTTTTTCTATATGCCATATAGGTAGCAGAGCATTATTTCTTCTTCCTTTCAAAACTTTCTTACCATTGGTAGAAAAGGTGTTTTTTAGACTTTTGGTTACAAAAGTCTGGTTTTTATTAAAAGAAGTATATAAACAATATAAAAAGGGAGTATAAGTGACTCTTTAAGTGCTTTTCAAGTTGGTTTAAGGAAAGTGATAAGACTTTATCAGTCAGGAAGTACAGTGACTTCTTGTGAACATCTTTTTAATGTGTAGTCAAAGTATCAATAGAAAAAGTAAAGATCATTATTTCATGAATGCAAGATCTAGACAATCTTCTTAGAAAACTTATTATTATAGAGAACCACATACTAAAAAAATTATCTGAGCTAGCTATTAAAATATAAGATAATATAATCGTTGACATATATACAGATAACTCTCTTATAAAAATGGGTTCCTAAAGGGGAGACAGAGACAAAAGTCAAGTTCTTTATTAAAAAATATTAAAATTTTTAAATTAATAATTATAAAAAAACCATACAAAATCGTTTTCTATTATTTAAACTATTGATTTATTGTATTTTTTAACTTTTATCCCGAATAAAGTGAAAAGTCATTAATTTTATTCCTCAAAAAGAAACATAAGTGATCTATGAAATTTTATATACTAAATACTTCAGAATTCATTATTACTCTTTCAAAAAGTATAACCATAAATGGCTTATGAATATTAGCATAAAGATTATTATAAGCAAAGAAAAGAAATTTATCTTTCAGAAACAAATGACCCAAAATCATCTTTTACTAAAATAGAAATTATGACAATACTAATTACTTAAGTATTTTTTTTTTAAGATATACTCAAGCCTACTTTATTTAAATTTTTTTGGATTACAAGTACTTGAATTTACAAAGCTATTCTGTTAACTACTTTTCTCTGTATATATTTACAAAATTTTACAAAAAAGTTAATTGTACCTTGGTATCCTTGTGGCTTGTTGCTCTCATGATAGGAGAGCTAACATACCTAGGTTCCATTAGCATGTCTTGATGAAAATAGTTAAAATGTCATGTATACCTTTAATAATTATGATTAGGAGCTTGGTTGGTATTCCTGGACTGATATCATTTGGTTCTTGGTTATTGTTGTTGGTTCTTTTCCTCTTGTTTGTGTTTTATGCTTCTTTTATCAGTTGATGTTCTGTAATGCTTTCCATACATGGAAGTAATAACATCTATTACTTCATATACTATATGTGATTAGTTGGATGCTATTTGTAATGCCTTTTATAGTTGAGGCTAGTTTGTTCGTCTTGATGTGCTGTATAATTAATGAGATTAGGCTTTTTGTGATTTCCTCTCTAAGGACTGTGACCCAGATATTTGACTTATTGAGGATGTTCTCAATGTCTCACTTCATGTTATGGCTATGTCCATTCTCCTTTCTTGCAATTGTTTTCTTGTGGATCATGTTAATAATTGCCTATTTGATGTCCAGTTAATAGTTGGAGCAAATAAATAGATATAAGTTGTCTTCGTTAGTTGTGCATCAGAAATATTTCAGGATCTTGTAGATAGTGGGGTATCAAGTATGTAACTTGTCTATGGTAGGGAGTTCTTGATTCCAAAGTTTGATTGCAAAGGTGCATATCTCATGGTCTATAGTATCTGTATTATCACTGGAAATCCTGGAAAAGTGTAAATTTTCGAATGTGGTCTTTCAATTAATTTCTTCTTTGAACAGTGTGTGCATTTGTTTGTTCCAAGTGAGCTTTATCCATTCATATATATGTTTGGCTTGATTTATTGCTTTGAATGTCTTTCATATGTTTTGAGTGACTTCGTAGTCACTGAGATTGAAAGTGATGAGATCTGGATCAATGGTGAAGGCTGTCACTATACCCTCGAGTGTAGGTTATGAGGTTCTTTTGACTTCTTTTGCCATTTGGTCTACTTCAGTCATTAGAGGGTCTCTGTTCTCTTTTTTACAGTGGATCCATTTGATTGGGATTGAGTTATCATGTACCAAATATACGAGGTTGAAGAGTATTCTTGTTTCTTTTGCCTTCTTGATATGTCAATTTTGCATAAGTTTGTAATTTGAGATGAGATTGATTGAGTCTGTATGTATGATTATGTATGTTTCTTTGTTGTAGAGTCCTGTTGCAATTGTTGCAACTATGAATTCACATCTGTCAGCAGATAGCTGGCCCTTGATGGTAATTCCTATTTTAATGAGTTTGTTTGTTTATGTTTTGAGTATAATCTCTATACCTCCCTAATTGTATTTTGATCTGGATTATGGGTGCCATCTGTATATGCCGTGATATGTTGATGTTGTTTGAGTTGACGTATAATATTTCTGAGTCTTTGTGTATTGTTGTTTGAAAAGGTGATGAGCTTATATAGTAACTGTGGTTTTTATTTACTTAGAATAATGTTGTACATATGATGATTTTATACATGGTAAAGGTATTATATACTATATATACTAACTAGCCCGTTAAGGAAAACTACATAACGCTCTCTTAATTTTTTTCAGAACACTTTTATAGAGTAATCTAGTTATCAAACTGTTGCATTTGCTCTAACCTGTTCCCAGATTTGGGACTTCGGTGTGATTCGTGGATTCCTTCTTCTACCAAGGTCTTCTAATGATAAGCTGCAGCAACTGGCCATGCTTTTAAGCATCCCACTGATACAATGTTTACTCTTTTTCAAAACTTTAACCTTCCTGACTTGCAGCAACTTCTTGCGGTCGGTAAGATCATCAAGGTACCTGGCGCCAATTTAGTCTTTATTCTGATTGATCATAAGATCAGCCCTGTCCTCCTCTACCTTATTAGGGTACTGATAAGATACTGATTGTCTCACAATACCTGTAGACCGGCTGATCCATTAAAGATCAGCTACAAGTAACACTTTGTAATGGCAGATTCTTCCATTTCAGTTATCAGTAAGATAATCAGATCTATGCCCAATGACATTTACTGTCACCCAATAGAGTACTGAATTCATTGTGATACAGTATTTTTACTTGGCACCTATATAGTATTGAACTTTGGATCTTGTAATTGTGACCTGGGAGCACTACCACTGTGCTATGGATCCACAGGTCACTTAAGTATTTTATCAATCTTTAGTCATATTAATATATAATATTTACAAACAGTAATACTACTATAAATAGTATCAACAATATTATACTGACACTCCTGAATAAATTTTTTAGAAATAAATGAATTTCAATCTTTTATAACAAATTCAAGACACATACAGGAATAAGTATATCAATTTAAAGTTAAACAAGACCAAAGTATACTCTGGAATTGAATATAATAAAGTAGTAAACAAACTTGCAAGTATAGATCCAATATATAACATGGATCCAGATAATATATTAATATATAAAATACAATACAAATTCATAACTTACTCTTATTCCTCAATAGAATCAACAAGTTATAGATATTTTTATCAAAATAATGTCTCAACACATTACAAGTGCAATTTGTTTTACAAAATAAAGACTTCTAAATTGTACCAGAATTAGTTTCAATGATTACATTATAAAGAAAATTTATTGGTCCTCAATAGCAAATAATCTATAACTTACAAAATGAACAACCATATTATCAACTAGTAATCTCAATAGTAAATAATATTTATACTACAATTCTAAAATGAAAAACTATTTACAAAAGTAAAACTATATTATAAATTTCTCAAACTATATAAAAATAACAAATACATCAAATGTGACCAGAGAGAATATAATATATATTTTTTCATCTATCAGTTACTCAGATATATAACAGGCAATTTTATTATCAATACTATAATAAACACAATTGCTAAATTTAGAAAACATAACAAAATCAAAAAATCTTCAATCAGTACTCAATTAATACTGCATTATATTACAAACAATATCTAGAGGTTACTATTTGCAGAGGTGTCTTAAAGGAAATAACTAAAGTCATAAGTAATTTGATTTCCAACTAAAATATAAAAAAAACATATATTCAGAAATTCATATAAATAATTACAAGTCATCTATAAAAAATATCATAAAACAAATATGAAGTCTTTCAAATCTAAAAAAAAAAACAAAAAATCCTTATAAAAGTTATAAAGAAACTATATAAATATAGCTCTATCCCCTTATGTTCATAAATAGAGAAGAGAAAGAAATATATAAAAATTTAATTTATTAGATTAGTCAATTAATATATGTATCTATAGAAGTATCCAATTGATTACAACCTCTATTACTTATTAGAAATTTTGTTTAGCATTAGTTCAGCTTTGGCAGATTAGTTCTTTTTATAGAATGATAACAAGTCATAAGGTAGGTTTCTCCTAATTGAACTTTATTTAGTAAACAAAAGTCATTATAGCATATATTTCCCACTAAATTCAAATAAAGCAAGACTAAGCATTATAAAAAAATTTTTTTTAAAATCTAGTTTTTAATAGATAACCAAATAAAAAAATTATTCTTAAAAAATATAATAAATTAATATATTATAGGATTTGAAATAAACTTATATCATACTATATATTACACTTTTCTATTGATTCTCTAACCCATACAAAAAAATTGTTCACAAAAAGTTTGGATTCTTTTTTTCTAAAAAAGTCTTATTACTTTTCTTAAACCAACCTAAAAAGTACCTTTAGAACTCTCACACCTTTCCTATATCTTATTTATAATCTTCTTTGAACAAATGAACTCTTATGGCCTGCAAAGTTCAGTTTCTATCTTTACTACCAATTGTAAAAAAGTTCTTAAAGGAAAAAGAACTAACTGTGAAGTATCTCTCACTTCCTAACTATAGTAGAAATAATAGAGGTTATATTCCAGTTAAAGAACTCACTTTTCTACTCTTTGACTGGTATTGTAACTTCTTAGAGCTATCTTTTTCATAGTTTTCTAGGGAATTTTGCCTATTTCAGTATGACCCTAAAATTTCTGTAGTACAAACTCACTGATTCTAATTGGTTAATATGAAACATGTCAAACAAGATTGATAAACAAGCTCTTATTGGCTATCTTACGTGTCTGAATATATTTCCTCAGCTTCGTAAGAACCTAAGGTCTATCATAAGTCATACTGCTTGGCACAGGTGAATACAGAACATGCTACTGATATATTACTGAATACTAGAAAGAGTCTGTCCAACTATGGTAAAGGTTACAAGATACTCGATTGATCTTTTTCAAGTTAAAGCTGCCTATATTCTAATTGTATGTCAAATAGGTTTCAAACTCTACTGCTCAAAAAAGTATAGATCAGAAAAAGTATGGAGCTATTGAGAATACTTAGTATTAAAGTTCATATGCAAAGCAACTTAGAAAGTTTTCATTCTATCTTCAAAAATTCTAAGCTGGAAAACTAGAAGGTTAATACCACTACACCAATTAAAACTTGAGTCCAAAAATGTCAACAGTGATGTGTGAGCCAGCTGGAATATCTGAAAGATCCTTGTTAATCATTAGTATCAATAGCTACTAGCAGGATATGTCAACTGCAAGGTTAGGTACTATTCCTTATAAAGAAATAAATCTGAAATAAGATGCACAGATGAGTAAATATATTTATATTTAGATAGAAATAGATTTAATTGATAATATATTAAAAGACTTTCAAGTCGATTATGTGTACACCAATATATCATCTGAGCCTTCTTGGCTATTCCCTTCCCATAAGTCTTAAAACTGCATAGTCTTTCTTTTTGGTCTCCATCTTATCTCCATAAAGACTTAATAGAAGTTTTCCCCAGATCTTTTCACAGTGAGAATTGAAACAAAACAGTCATGTACAAAGCAATAAGATCAATATATTATATATGACTATCTAATTTTCATTTTTATTTTCTTTATTTTCATTTATGACATTAGCATGCTTTTGGGATGTTGATTTTTCTTTGGTATAAAAAAGAGAAATAAGTCCTGAAGTAGCTTTAAAAATAACTTTTAGCTTATTATTACCTTTTTTTTTTTATTATTATTTAAACCCTCCGTCAGATTAGTTAAGTGTGCTTTATTAAACATTTGTAAGCTATACATATTAAATGAAAGGCTAAAGCTAAATCTCTAACTAACTCACTCATTTTGATTATATTACCTCTCTAAGTGCAACTTTGGGAGTGATTTATCGTTCCGTTAGAGGTTCAGGTGAAGATCCTTTCAATTTCTAACATCATTGCCCGTAGGTCACCACTGCAGATCACTCTTTTGAGCTCTGACAGAGATCAAAACCCTAACCACTTCATATCATACTTCACTCCATTTAATAGGATTTC
>CAJVPT010005652.1:0-11933 GCA_910592055.1 Acaulospora colombiana | reverse complement strand
ACTTATAGCAGAAGGCAAACAAAAAGATCAAGAAACTCATCGGTAAAGAAATAAAAAACAAAAAAGAAGTTCAACCTAATATAAGTGGTTGGATAGACAAATGGTTAGAAAAGATCCAAAAATCTGACAGTGACCTTTTCAATATCATCTATGGATATATTAAAGAAAGCAAAATCATCTCCTTGAAAAAGTATCTCAAAAAGCAGCCCAAGATCCCACTAGAAAATACACAGGGTATAATTAATAAACTCTGTCAAAAGATGAGAGCAAACTTTAAAAAGGAGATTTGGAATACTCGCTGTGCCAAAGTTATAGAATGGGAAAAGAAGCAAAACATTACAGAAAAGGATAAAAGAAACAAGAGGCCCAAGTTCAGACCTGACAAATAGACCAAACAAGATCAAAAAGAATTGCCATTATCTCCAGAGAACTTGAACTTGATGGACATTAAAGAAATAGAAGGAAAGAAGTATATATTGATTATCAAGGATTGGATTTACCACAGAATTAAGTGGTTTGACTTTTAACTGCAGACAGAACTTAGAATGATCTACAGTAATAACCTGTAAGCAATGATTTTATTAATTAAAGGAATATTCAAATTAGTAAAGGAGCAAAATATCATTCCCTAGCTTGCATTTAGAGAAATAGTTTTTTCGACGACAAGTGAGTCAGTATGTATAAGTCACAACAATTTGTAAATACCTAACATATATACAATAAAGACATGCCATACTGATCTGACTGCAGGTTAAAAAAAAAAAGATATATTATATAATAATAATAATATATTAATTATAATATATTGTACAAAATAGAAAATTTTTATTTAAAATACTATTAAAAGTAAAATATTATTTATAGAGTCAAATTTTAAAATATTTATTAATTAATAATTAGCTTGTTAAACTTAAAAAAATAGATTAAATATAAAATATAATATATTATTTAAATAAATTATAAATTTTATTTTAAGTAATTCAAAAAATATATGTATCAGAAATTAATAAAAACTATTTAATTTATGAATTTGATAACTAAAATAAACATTTTTTAAAATAATTTTAATAATTTTGATAATTAATATTTAAACAATTTCAAATAAATTTATTAAAATTATTAAAAATCTAAAGATCTACTAATAATATAAACTTTTTAAAATATTTAAATATTATTTGAAATAAATTTTTAAAAATTTTCAACTTAAAAATATTTTATTAAAATTATTAAATTAATTATTAAAAAAACTTAAATATTATAAAAATTTATTTGTCAAAAGACTTATTAATAATCCTTATTATATTATATAAATTTGTTAAAAAGTTTTTTTAAAAATTAAAAAATTTTTTGATTCGAAATTCTAGAGTTAATAAGATTTCTTATTATAAATATTATTTATTTTAAAGTCTACAATTCAAATTTATTATGTTTAATTATATAAATCTTGATTATTTAAATATAAATATAAATAAACGATTTTCGGGGCTTAGATCTGTTTTTTCGTGAGTATTTTATGATTTTATGACTGTTACACAACTCGAGCCTTCGCTGCATATGCAAAATATAGCCCACATCGAACTTATAGAAACATGACATTCAAACTTTTTGAAAAATTATCCACCGATTTTACTAAATTACTTGATACTGGAAATTATTATGATGTGATTATTGAAGTCGGCGAGGCACCTTTAAAAAAGAAATATCAATTGCACTCACTTATTCTTAAAACTCGTTGTTCATTTATATTTAACGAGCAAAATGAACTAAGAGAACTTAAAAAACCAAATATTTCTATCGACATCTTTGATATTATTGTAAAGTAAGTGACTCACTCAGTTTTATGGCTTTACAGTATACTTAAATCACCATTAATATCAATTAATAATTTGTAGATATATTTATGGTGCCATTTTTTCATTAGATAAGTTGGATACGTCGATTATATTTGATTTATTAGTCGCAGCCAATGATCTTAATCTTGAAGAATTGGCTGACTGTATTCAACCTTTTCTTATCAAAAATCATTCTAACTGGTTATGCTCAAATTTTTCTCGTGTTGTTCGTGTTACTTTCGGAAATTCTATGATGAAAGAAATGAAAAAATTCTGTGATGGTATTATTGCCGGGAATCCTTCTACTATATTTGACTCTGATGATTTCACTTCATTACCTGAAGATGTTTTTGCCACAATCTTAAGAAGCGAAAACTTGAATTTAAAAGAATTACAAATTTGGGACAATGTGATCCGATGGGGAAAAGCACAAAATCTAACTCTACCGAGCGGCTTCGAGCAATGGTCTGGTGATAACTTTACGACTTTAAAAAACACTTTAGAAAATCTTTTACCATATATTCGATATCTTCAAATTCCTTCTAAAGACCTAATCCATAAAGTCAAACCTTACATTCAAGCGTTTAATCCGGCGCTATGGGATGATATTACTTGTAAAGCGATGGATCCTAATTATCAAACGTCTTTTAATATTTTACCGCCTCGTACCGGTACTACAGAAGGTATGAATTTAAAATGGTAGGAAAGGTAAAACTTTAAATAACATTATATTTAATAAATTATTAATTCTATATATAACATTAGAGTCTCGATATTTAAGCAACGCAGCGCAGAGTTTTTCTCTTCAAGATCAACGAAATAAATTAGAATTATATTTTACGAATAGGAATTATGTAAAAGCACTAGAACTTTGTGAAGAAATTCTAAATAATCCTCAGCACACGCTAGAAGATCAAAAACGTGCTTCCAATTGGGATTTGAAAAATAAAAACCTCGGTGAAGGAGCGTCGAATGAATTGGCAGAAACCCTGAATAAAAATACTATTCTGATAAATTTGAGTTTAGAATGCACCAAACTAGGACCCACAACAGGAAAGGCGCTGGCTATAGCTCTATGCAAGAATACTACTCTGACCGAGTTAGATATAAGCTGGAATAGTATAGGAGATTCCGCGGGAAAAGCAATAGCCGAAGCTCTGTGCAAGAATACCACATTGACCAAACTGAATTTATGCTGTATTGGCCTAGGAGGTTTATCAGGAAAAGAATTTGCTAAAGTTCTGTGTAATAATACAACTCTGGCAGTATTAAATATTGGAGAAAATATGATAGGACATTCGGCGGGAAAAACTTTGATCGAGGCTCTAAGCAAGAATACTTCACTAACTTATCTGGATTTATGCCGTACAGGGCTGAAAGATTCGGCTGGCAACGCAATGGCTATGTATCTGGACAGAAAAAAATCCACTCTAACAAATTTGAACATCAGTTATAACGAGATAGGAGATTCAGCAGGGAAATTACTCGTTGAGGCTCTATTCAAGAATAACTCCTTAAGGCATTTGAATTTATGCTGCACAGGATTAGAAGATTTGACCGGGAAAGCACTAGCCGAGGCTCTGTGTAAAAATACCACCTTGAAAAATTTGGACATTAGCCATAATGGGATAGGTGATACGGCAGGAAAAGCGCTGGCTGAAGCTCTATGCAAGAATACCACCTTAGCCAGTTTGATTTTAAAATGCACGGGGCTTTCATATATGGCAGGAAAGACTCTTTCAGAGTCTCTATGCAATAATACCACCATAACTAAATTAGATATAAGTGTAAATAATATAAGTGAATCAGTCAGAAGAATATTGAAGTCTGACATCCGGATAATATTATAATAATTTTACATTATACAGTATGTAT
The DNA here is from genome assembly GCA_910592055.1 of Acaulospora colombiana. NCBI lineage: Eukaryota > Fungi > Glomeromycota > Glomeromycetes > Diversisporales > Acaulosporaceae > Acaulospora > Acaulospora colombiana. Next base: position 8,226 of record CAJVPT010005652.1, on the reverse strand, counting down.
TTACAAACGGTGGTTACAAAAATCTAGAAAATTGACGATGAGTTATGTAAATTTTTATGATTATTTTTTAAAATAAATTTATTGGGTGTTTAAAAATCAAACATTAATGAGTTATATATTTAATAAACTTGTAGTATTAGTAGTTTAAATAGCATGTGTACACATATATAATTTGCAAGTATATAATTCAATAATACGTGTAGGTATTTTTAAGTGATAAAATATTATTTTAGAATTATCTATTTTTTAATTTATATATTCATCGAAATTAAAGATTCTGCTTTATTTGATCAGACTTTATTTATTAGTCTCAGACATCGAAGTTAATACTTTCTGCTTATTCTTTGGTATTAAATTTAATAATGAGCAAAAAAATTTTTATTCTTATACAATATAACCTCAACAAGTGCACCCTCTGTCAATGCATATAGAACTCTATAAAATTTTTTCTTTATATTTGTAACTTCTTTAAATCACATACTTTAAAATTTTTCATATGTTCCCGAGGGGTTTACTTATAGAGGTTATTTCGTATATTTTTTTAAAAAAAACAAAAACAAAAATTTTTATTGGTCCTAAAAAGGGGAGCCATTTTATGCTGCATCACGATGTCTGTCTGTTAATGTCATATATATTACTCAAAGAATAATATGTTTTGTATTATCTTTTTGTTTATTTTATTTTATTTTATTTTATATATAAGCTCCGAATTTAATGATGTATGCTATTCCCACGATAATAAGAATGGCTTAAGTTTTTATATATAAATTCATTGATTGATACCGTAATACATATACTTTATATGTTTTATTATTACTTACTAACTTAATAATTATTTCATAAACGACCAAAGTAGACTATGAAGTTGATTAATCTTGTCAAGTACAACTTTGACATGTTGCCACTTATAATATCAATAATTCTTGCTATATTATCACTTAATTAATATAATTCCATTTGATCAAAATTATTATAAAAATAAAACCAATTAATAATACTGCCGTTCGTAAAATTATTAAGGTAATTACGTAATGCATTGGAAATCTTGAAGATAAATCAATCTCTTAGATAAAAATCAGTGAAGAGGTAAGAATAATACTACAAACATTATAAGATTGTGTAATAAATGGATGTAAAAATATAAAAATTCGTCATCAGTTTAGCATAATTTTATATTGTACCGAGTATATTTATCATTATATACTTGTATATACAATATTATAGTATTATTCTAATATCCGACTCCAATTTTCTTCTTGCCGATTTACCTATGTTATTTATACTTATATTTAATTCTGTTATTGTTTTATTCTTTGAAAGAGACTCAGAAAGTGCTTTTCCTGCGAAATAATCAAATCCTGTGCATTTTAGATTCAAACTAGTCAATGAGTTATTCTTGCGTAGAGCCTCCGCTAGTGCTTTTCCTGCAAAATCTCCTATCTCGTTATAACTAATGTCCAAATTTTTTAATGTAATATTATTGCGTAGGCAATCAGCTAGTGCGTTTCCTGCAGAATCTTGCAGCTCCGTACGACATAAATCCAAATTAATTAGGGAAGTGTTCTTGCTTAGAGCCTCGGCCAACGTTTTTCCTGCTAAATTCCCTATCAAATTCTCTCCAATATTTAATACACTTAGAGTGGTATTTCTACATAGAACTTTAGCAAATTCATTTCCTGCAAAACTTCCCAATCCTGTTCAGCATAAATTTAATTTAATTAAGGTGTTATTCTTGCATAATGACTCGGTCAATTCCTTTCCAGCTAAATCTCCTATTTCGTTATAACTGACGTTCAAGTTTAGTATAGTACGGTTCTTTCGTAAGCAATTTGCCAGTACTATACCGGCTGAATCCCTTAGTCCTGTGCGGCATAGGTCTAAATTAGTAAGAGAAGAATTCTTGTATAGCGCCTCAGTCAACTCTTTTCCCGCAGAATGTCCTATCTTATTTGCTCAAATGTTTAATACAGTCAGAGTAGTATTTTTGCATATAGCTTTAGAAAATGCTCTTCCTGTCAAACCTCCAAGTCCTGTGTAGCACAGATTCAATTCTGTCAGGGTGGAATTGCTAGATAAAGCTTCAGCTAGTGTTTTTCCTGCAGAATCTCCTAAATTGTTCCGACTTAAATTTAATTCTATCAGGGTGGTATTTTTGCACAAAGATTCAGCCAGTGCTTTTCCTGTTATATATCCTAGATTAGTGCTTTCTAAATTCAAATTCATCAGGATAGTATTCTTGCGTAATGCTCCTGATAATTTATTGCCCATCCCTCACCGAGATCCTTATTTTTTAGGTCCCAATTTGAAGCACGTTTTTTGTCTTCCAAAGTTTGATGATGATTATTTAGAATGACTTCATAATGTTCTAGGGCTTTGTTATATTATCCGGTCGCAAAATATGATTCTGCTTTATTTCGTTGATCTTGGATTGTAAAACTTGGTACTTCATCGCTTAAATTTGGCGGCTCAGATATAATATCTAGAATTAAAATTTTTATTTAATATAATTTTATTATGCTAATGTATCCTTATTTATTATTATACATCCATACCTTTCTTCTTGACCAATGGTGTAACATTTGCAGCGGTGCGAGACGGTAAAATATTTAAAGTCTGATAATTAGGATCCATCACTTTACAAGTAATCTCATCCCATAGGATAGGATTAAATACTCGAACGTAAGGTCTTACTTTTTGTACTAGGTCTTTAGTAGAAATCTGAAGATATCGAATATATGGTAAGAGGCTTTCTAAAGTCTTTTTTAAGGACGTATAATTATCGTCAGTCCATTGCTCGAGGTTACATGGTAACGTTTTATTTTGTGCCTTTCCCCATCTGATTACATTATCCCAAATTTGTACTTCTTCTAATTGCAAATTACCATTTTTTAATATTGGAATGAAAATATCTTTAGGCAACGAAGTAAAATCCTCCGAGTTAAATATAGCAGAAGAATTTTTAACAATAATATCATCACAGAATCTTTTCATTTCCTTCATCTTGGAATTTCCAAAAGCTGCACGAAGAACACGAGAAAAATTTAGGAGTAACCATTTGGAATGATTCTTGATAAGAAAAGGTTGAATGCAATCGGTCAATTCTTCGAGATTCAGTTCACCAGCTGCGGCTAATAGATCAAATATTACCGATATCTCCAACATATCTAATGAAAAAACAGCTCCATATATATCTCTATAAATTATTAATTGAGTTTAATATTGATTATGCAGTAAAACTATCAAGCTGAGTCACTTACTTTACAATAATGTCAAAGGCATTACTAGAAATATTTGGCTTTCTAAGTTCTCTTACTTTATTTTTCTCGTTAAAGAAAAGTGAGCAGCGAGTTTTCAGAATAAGAGAGTGCAATAGATATCTCTTATTCAAAGGTGCCTCACCAACTTCAACAATCACATCATAGCCATTGCCATTATCGAGAAGTTTGGTAAAATCGGTGAATAGTTTTTCAAAAATTTAAATGACATGTTTCATATGAAAAATTCTAAAATCGAAACATGTGGATTACAGTGCGCACAGCAATTATATATTGTGTATGAAGTGTATGACCGACTTGTGTGACAGTCCTGAGCTCCACATGATGATCCATATGCAGTACGTATTCGCTCATTCATGCATTTCCCAGGGATCTTTGCAAATTCTCGAACATTGGTCGAAATATTAATTGTGAATTTATTAGTATGAATTGTTGATATTAATATTATATTTTATATTTTATTTATTTTAATTTTAATTTTAATTTATTTATTGTAATTTATTTATTTTATTTGTTTATAATTTTCAATTTTATTATTTATTTTTATTTTTATTTTAAACAGTCACGACACAGATATTATTATAAAAAAATGTATATTTTATCTAATTACATTTAAATGATTTAAAAAATCTCCTGTCTGCAATTAAAGAATGGGTTATTAAATAAACTCATCATAAATCACTCGAGCAATTAATTATTTACTTAAATAGTGCATAGAATTATGATGACGAAACCTCAAAATCAATAATAAAAGGCGGAAACGCATTTGAAAATTTTACAAAACTCTTATAATCACGCTACAAATTTTAAGATATCGATATGTTCATAATATTAAATGAACTTATATTTACATAATAATTTTCTAACCATTTTCACACTTTACCATTCTCATTATACTTTCACCTAAGCTCTTTACTTAATACTCATATTGTACACTGATAATATCGTGGCATTTCTGAATATCTTCTAAATCTATCCAGTATGGATTAAAATATATAGAATAAATTTCATGGGATACAGCAGTTACTTTTATATGTAATATAAAGGACGGCGAATGGCCCATGAAAAATGCTGGGTTTCTTTCATTCTGACATTATCGTGGGGATTCACACCAGGTCAGTTAATTATGTGCATGTTTACTTAACCCATTTTTAAGGTTATAATTATCACTTAAGGAATCATAATAATATGGCAAATAAAGTATTTTCGCTTTGCTTAGCTCGCTTAAATGCTAGAACCCATCGCGATGCTCTTCCTCTGCTGCCGACTTTCGTTTGCGAACTTGTTGTGTACCTCCTGCAAACGGTTGCTGATATAAGCACAGTTATGATAAAATATAACTTTAGGTCAGTAATAAATAGATTTTCAAGCTTGACATTGGTTATCAAGACTTTATCTAATTTTTGGAAGGGATATTCCTACTTAGAGACCCAGTTTGTTCTTTAATTACTGGATCCTTCAGTCCTGCACATTTAGAATGGTATTAGTTCATGAATTTAAACTTTTTAAGATAATGTTCATGCTTAAAGCTTCGATCATAGCTTTCCCTACCGAATATTTAGCCCTGTGCAGCATATATTAAAGCCAAAAAAGAAGTAATACTGCATAGTGTTTCAGCCAGTGCTTTTTCTGCATATCACATCTTATTCTCTCTGGTGTTCAATACAGTCAAAGTGTATTATTTCATACTACGGAACTGCCTATATTAAGTAAATTAATCACGAGAAGTTCATTGCGTAGTTGAGGCGAAGACGCTTAAAGGCAGAAATCATTTACATGTTTTCGAAAAATCCATATTTAATGTGATTATTAAAAAAACATAAATTTTATGACATCAATGTGCTCGTATAATGAAATGACCTCATATTTGCATTAAAACTTACTAAACATTCACATACGATACCATCCTACTATATCATTGCTTGAGCTATAAAATTAGACTTTCTCTTAGTCACGTATTTCTTTTTAGATTGTGCATAGTTAAAACTAGATTATTTTCAGGCAATATTTGAGCCTATTCGTAATTCTTGAAATAATTATATATTCGTCCATTAAAGATAGATCTAACGTTAGGACTAAATTTTTAAATTGGATCTCTAGGGATACATTTTTTCTTTTTAAAATTATCTGCTAATGAAGTATTAATTAGTATTTAGCATAAAGGGTCACAAAAAATCCACAAACAATAATGGATTCCTTTTATTATTTTAACCGACTGAGACGAAGTTCACTGAAGGGCTATTATGGCAAGGATTTGTTAGTCAAAGATGTAATGTGTTTAACCCGTTTAAGTTAAAATAATTACGCAAAGAATATAATAAAGAGGCAATGTGATTTTTTTTTCTTCTGCTGCCACGTTATTTTCCCGAAACATTGCTTTCTTACCCATCGAACCTCCCACACCGCTCCCGTATGTTTGCCACAGTATCATTTCACGCTAGCCATATCACTCTGCTACCGACTTTAACCCAATTCAAGAAAGTGTTACTTCATGCAACAGATTAATAATGTGAGCACGTCTGTGCATTCTTATAATTTATTATTAAGTTAGAAACAGCTGCGTACTCCCACAACTTGTGGTGCGACTTAGGACACGGCTACGTACTTTTCACAATGTGCGATGATGGTGCATAAAATAATTGACCATAATTCTTCTAGGAATGGGCATCGCACACATTCTCTTTAGAATTTCTTCATCAATTTTTGTTCATCCTCCTCCATGTACAAATCCGAACTAAAACAATCAATTAAAATTTCAGTTTGAACAGACCGAGAAGACACGATTTGCAAACAAATCAACATGCTGCTTTACTTTTTATTGCGAAATGACTATAATCAAGCTTTTTTTTTTTTTTTTTTTTTTTAAAAAAAAAAAGGACACTAATTTATATATTTATGAATTTTATCTGTACTATTTAATATATACTGTACGGTAATTAAAATATAATTCCTCAATAAAATTGCGTCACTTTACGAATATTTCTGTTTAACTACAATATTATTACAAAAATACGGAATAATAACAATACATTTTCAAATTAAAAGGGCATCAAATAACTCGCAATAATTTAAACCAGCAAAGATATCAAGTTTCATTAATACTACCTAGATTTACAAGCTTGACATTGGTTTAAAATTCATATGAACATTTCTTTACAGAGTTATTCTAGGGTTTGAACTCAGTGTTTTTCTTTCTGAATAGCTAATATTGTTCATACCTATATCTAATTTACCCAGAGTGCTATTTTGGTATAGAAACTCGGTTAACGCTTTGCTTGCTGCGTCTTCAAGTCCCGTGCAACTTATATTAACATTAGTCAGTGACTTGTTTTTGCATAGAGCCTTGATCAACCCTTTTCCTGCAGTGTCTCCTATCCAGTTATGACTAATGTCTAAAATTTTTAAAGTAGCATTAATGCATAAAGCTTCGGCCATTGCCTTTCCTTCGGAATCTTTTAGTCCTGTGCAGCATAAATTAAAACTAACTAAGGAAAAATTATTGCGAAGTGCTATAGCCAATGCTTGTCCTGCCGAGAGTCCTATCTTATTCTCTTTAACGTTTAATACAGTTAGAGTTTTATTATTACATAGAGCTCTAGACAGTGCATTTCCCGCCAAACCACCGAGTCCTGTGCAGCATAAATTCAATTTAGTCAAGGTAGTATTCTTACATAGAGCCTCAGATAGTAAGCTTCCTGCTAAATCACCTATCTCGTTATAACTAATGTCTAAATTAGTTAGAGTGAGGTTTTTTTGTAGATACCCAGCCAGGACACGTCCCGCTGATTCTCTCAATCCCGTACGACATAGATCCAAACTAGTCAGAGATCTATTTATGTGTAGAGTCTCGATCAGAGATTTTCCTGCCTTTTGTCCTATCAAGTTTTCTCCAATGTTTAAAACAGTTAAAGTGGTATTTTTGCATAAAACTCCGGCCAATGCGTTTCCCGTCAAACCTCCTAATCCTGTGCGAAACAAACTCAATTTTCTCAGGGTTGTATTTTTATATAGAGCCTCGATCAATGCTTTTCCTGCAGGATCTCCTATATTGTTCAAGTTTATATTCAACTCGGTTAGGGTGGTATTCTTACACAAAGCCTTTGCTATCGCCTTTCCTGTTAAAGGTCCTAGTTTAGTGCATTCTAAATTCAAATTTACCAGGATAATATTTTTATCTAGTGTCTCCGCTAATGCATTAGCCACTTTCTCGCCGAGATCTTTATTTTTTAGGTCCCAATTTGAAGCCTGTTTTTGATCTTCAGATGTATGCTGAGGATTATTCAGAATAGCTTCATAGAGTTCAAGAGATTTTGCATAATTCCCGATCACAAAATAAGATTCCGCCATATTTCGTTGATCTTGGATGGAAAAACTTGGTGCTCTATTGCTTAAACTCGGCGACCCTTAAGTAATATCAAGAATTATTAATTTATTTAATATAATGTTGGTTTTTATGTTTGTCCATTTATTTATCATTCCACATCCATACCTTTTTCATCTGCCGCAATTTTTCTGGTACGAGGCGGTAAAATAGTAAAGGACGTCTGATAATTTGGATCCATCGCTTTACAAGTAATATCATCCCACAGTGAAGGGTTAAACGCTTGGATGTAAGGTTTGACTTTATGGATTAGGTCTTTGGTCGGAATTTGAAGGTATCGTATATATGGCAAAAGATTTTTTAAAGTCTTTTTTAAAGGCTTAAAATTAGCATCAGACTGTGCCTTCCCCATCGGATCAAATTATCCCAAATATGCACTTCTTCTAATTGCAAGTTATCATTTTTTAAAATTGCAATAAAAATATCTTCAGGTAAAGAAGTAAAATCCACTGAGTTAAATATGGTGAAAGTATTTCCGGTAATAATATTATCGCAGAATTTTTTCATCTCTTTCATCTTGGAATTTCCGAAAGTTACACGGAGAACGCGAGAAAAATTTAGGCACAACCA
>CAJVPT010005651.1:0-11933 GCA_910592055.1 Acaulospora colombiana | reverse complement strand
GAAAATGTACTTTTGTCTTCATTTGATTAATAAACTGATGATCTAGCCTGGCTACGGGTACTAAAAAAAAAAAAAAACTGTAATATATTAATATAAAATAAATTTAGTTTCTTTTATATCATATATTTTTCTAAGCACAATACAAAACTTTCTTTGATATTTTCACCTATATGCATGTCCCAGATTTATACAAAATCTAATGTTATATTATGCATTTTCCAATCACTGCTGATAAAATATGCAATTATCACTAGAAATGTCTTCATCAAAGTTAATATCCAAATATCGAGGATGAATAAAATACAACTCTTCACTTCTTGCAAAATTTTTTTAATTTTTTCTTGGTCAATCAAGTATGAATCTATTATATATATTTTAACAGTTGTAGCAGCTGGTATTTTAGTTTTTTTGTAAAATTGATTGGATAAATATACAAAATGCTGGCTCCTTTATGATTGTAAAAGAGTATTGATTTATAACAATCCATCAGATGAGATTTTGTTTTATTTTTTCAAGTTCATGTATTCACTATATAAAAAATAAATTTAGTATAGTTTTAAATTTAATAAATATATTTATACTGACTACTATAGTATTAAAAAATTTTTTAATTAAAGTTTATCAAAAGTTGGATTTATTTTTATTGAGTGATTTTTTTTTAAGTGTTTGAAAAAATTAGAGGTGCTGCCTCTACTACAGGTATATTTGGTGCTACAATAATTGCAAAAAACTTTTTTATTTTCATTGAAATCAGAATTCTTTATAAAATGATTCCATACTTTACTTCTATAATTTATTTATTACTCAATGATATCTCCAAAAAACTACTTATAGCAACATTACTAGTATCGCTCAATACATAGCTATCTAAATTGAAACTTTTATCATTTATTTCATTGGAATCGTTGAAAGAACTATCATATTACATTTTATTTTGATTTTTTTTTTTTTATAACTGGCTCATCCTTGTTTTATTTGTAAGAAAGATTCATTGTATACATATTATTATACATTTACAATTTTTATATCTTTTTAAAATACAAATTCAACTATCTAAAAATGGATTTATTCTTCTTACTGATCAGCTTGTTGCCACCCACTGCGGGGCCTAATATACCAAGGATGGCTAATTAGTGTTGAAATTAGAAGAGAGGAAAAAGGAAAAAATTGTGAAAGGGTTTGTGATTCCTTTAAATAACCAATCTATGTAGCGATTAACCAGGTCTACATATTGGTCTTTGATTAGTAGTTCAGATAATATAGCATCTGGTGGTGGTTGTACTTGAGTATGACTTTTAGAATGTTTATCTTTTTTGGTGATGTTGTTTGTCATTTTCCATTCTACAGTATATTTACATCGCTCCTTCCATATTGAATATAGAAATTCTTTATATTGATTCATACACTTTTGAAGTATAGATTGTGATGTTGTATATAAGTCAGTATAGTTGTTGATTGCAAGTACGATGTCTTTTCTGATGATGCCTTTGATAAGATCTAAGATCACTTGGTCAGATTTGTTAAAAGACATGTTCCTTATTATGTAATGGAGAGGAGGAGTGGTAACAGATGCTTTGCAGTCTTTCATATTAAATGTGAAGATGCTTGTTAGTTTTCATCTATGTGTTTCCCATGTTGTGATGTATAAGAAAGCATGGGAAGTAGTTTCTGTTTCATGACATTTAGTACACTCTTTGTTTCTATATATGTGTGGTTTGCATCGATTCAGTTTGGTCATAGTCTATATCCTTTATTAATTGTATTTTTCACAGATTATATATATTAATATGTTTGTATATATTTGATTTACATGGTAAATGTAAACTATGTAAGCTATTTACGTTAAGTAAATGACTATCTACATATAATATACAAAAACAACTCATACTGTGCTAAGGTATATGATAAGGATACATGATACTCTCTTAATTTTTCCTGGAACAAATTTTTAAAAGTAATCCAGTTATTAGACCATTGTATATACTCTAACCTGTACTATAGATTTTAAGTACTTCAGTGTGGTGCACGAATTACTTCTCTTACCAAGGTCTCCCAATAAAAAGCATTACCCATATTTGCATATGCTGATCAGCATCCTACCAGTTTAATATTTATTTTTTTAATTAAAACAGGAGCCCCAATCCCAGTTAGGGGTTGTTTCTCTTATGAGGTTACAATATTTGCTTTTGAATACAGAGTCATGTACTTGCAGATCTAGACTATCTTGAATCAGGTTGTTGAGCTAAGCCGTGGTAGGTCTCAATATTGTTTGGAACCTGCCTTTCATGGTTAAACCAAAAGAACTATTGGATGGCTCATAGTCATTGACATCAAATTTACCTTTAACGATAGTAATCTGATAGTTTGCCAGGTTGATTGCCATCATGCTCAATTAGCTTTTGGACGTCCCTTTCAATTGGATAAGCCAAATGATTGGCCAAAATGCTGTGTCTGATTTCCTGAGTACCTTCTGATGCTACTTCATGTTGTGAAGGAAGAGATTCGAGAGTGGTTGCTTTACACTTTGCTTTTTTCCGTGAAGTTTCAGCTGTTTCAACCTCCATAGTTATTTGTGTTGTGCCTTGTTTGTGTGTTCTGTTGTAGTGTTTTTTCTTGGTGGTATGGCTGGTAAAGTCAAGGCTGTACTCTGAACACTTTCATGGTTTAGGATGCAGAGGTTGTTTTTTTATAGTTTGCTTGTCAGCTGGTATACCAGGTTTTTTGCCACCCTGTTATTTACCTTTTCTAGGTCGACGTTTTCTTTTCTTGTTAGAAGAGCCTGGTGCAGGTTGTGTGGCAAGGACTTGTCATTTAGAGTTACTAAAACAGACTGAAGAAGCCTGACCTATTCACTTGAAAAAGAGCTTATTTACTTGAGATAACTGTTCGGTTAGTCCCATGTACTTGAATATAGCACCATATGGAAAGCTTATTTCCACTGAGATATTCACCATCATTGTGATTTGGATATAAACAAAAAATAAAAACAATGTTTTCCCTCTCTTTCGAAAATTTCCTAATAAGAAAATTTTTACGAATTTTGATAGGAGTGGGAAAGAGTTTTTTTTTTTTTTTTTTGTTAAAAAGTTTGTTGTGTACATTTTGTATGCATTTACAACTAATTTCTCATTACAAATTCTGCTATCTAAAGAAAGAAAATTTTTCTTACCGATCGGTCTGTTGCCACCTATAGGGGCCTAACATATCAAGGAGACCGTGTTAGTGTTAATGAAAAGAGAAAGATGAATTATGAAAAATAAATCTATGTATTCTTTAAAGTGCCTATCTATAAAGTGATTTACCAAAAGTGGAAACATGTCTTTGATTCTTTGTTCCTGGATAATTTCTTCATTCATTTGGCTTTGATTGCTGAAATTTCTTTTTTGGGAGGTTTTGTGGAGCCATTTATTTCTGGCAAAAATTCCATTGGCTTTTTTCCAATTGCTCATGATTATGCATCTGTCTTTCCATATTTTTCCCAAATGTGCTTTGAATTTTTGACATATTATACAGTATGTAGCCACTTTTTTTGGATGCGAAGATGGCATGCGAGGTTGTAGATTTCCTTGGTTAATTCTGTACTGACCAGTTCTCTGATGAGTTTTTCAATTGTGGTTTGTGAGATTTTTTAAACATTGTACGTATTTTCTGTCATGTTTGTCTTTTCTCTTATTGATTGCCTTCTGTGCTCATTAGTGTTGTGATAATTCTTTTCAGGCATTCTGTATATGTGTCTAGTGTTGTTGTACATATGAGTGCATAAAAGTTGGTTTCAATATTTGGATATATTATGCATGTGTTTTGTTTATATGTAGTGGAGTTTCTTTTGAAGAGTTTGCTCATTGTCAAGAGTTTTTGGTTCCATAGATTAATCTGGAATCTTCTTTGTGCCTGATTCTCAAAAGTTGTAGTTTTGTTTATATTGCTGGGGTTGATATTTTCGAACGTTGCTTTCCAATTGGTGTACTTCTCTAAAATGTAATTAATCTGTGTACGATTTCTATATAGAAAACTTCATTGTGCAATATGTTTGGCTTGAAAGATGAGTTTGCAGAGTTCTTTAATTGAAATGTTTATGATTTCATTCTCCCATTTTGCAAAGCTCCAGTTCGCAAAGATGAGTGGATTGATGGAGATTGTTCTTATGCCTGAGTTCATGTTTTTGCAGTCGATTTTAGCTAGTTGATCTGCTTTTTCATTGCCTTGGATTCCGGAGTGCGCTTTTACTTTGTGGAGAATCAGTGGAATTTGGAATGTTTTGCTGTATTCTATAATCGCTAGAGTGAGTGTCCAGTTTTTAGTTTTGCGGATCAGTGAATGGGTCGGCAGGTTGCTAGCTTGATTTATTGCCTGTATTGCTGCTTGATTGTCTGTATGGATGTGAATATTTGTTTTTTTGGGTAATACTATGAGAAGTGAGAAAATTGCGACCAGTTCTGCTCTTGTGGATGATGTGAATGCACTAATTTGACCTTTGAATAAGGCTGTGTTTGCTCCTTCGTGCTGGATAGTCCATCTGATTTCCATACATTGTTTGTTATTGTGCCACGAAAGTGATCCATCTGTATATGTGAATAGGTGGTTTAGATTTTTGATTTGGTTTGCAATGTCTATCAAGTCTTTAATAGTGTTGACATCTCCTTGCCAGTATCTGTAAATATTGATATTAAGACTGTTGGTAGAGGTGGTAGTGGATTCGAATTTGGAGCTTTGTTGAGTGTGTGTACTTGAAGTGCACTGTGTGGTGATATCCTGATTCTGCCGTGCGGGTTTGGATTGGATGTGTTATTATTGTTGCGTTTGGTTTTGTGAGCAAGAATTTGTATGATTTCTGATCTTTGGGAAGAGAAGGTGCATTTTTTGACTGTTGAGTGATTTTCATTTAGTTGGTAGCCTTTGCATGGAGTGATTGGAAAGCCTCCTGTGATTTTTTTGTAGTGTGTGTAAATTATGTAATTGTGTGTATTTTTGAGTCTTTTCCCTATGGATTCATTGTTGTTATTGAGTGTGATTGCCCAGTGGTGTTTGTGGATTTTTGCTATTGGACCTGGAATGTATTGATGGAAGATATTCTGTGTGCCACGACAGTCAAGTAAGTCTAGGTTTAAGAGGGCTTAAAGTGTAAAGCTAATTTCTGTGTACCACTGTGGTTCTTTTCCTATGCGCTAGTTTTTAGCCTTAACATGTAGTTGTGACCAGGAAAGTGTTTTTGTGCAGTCCTTATTCAACATTTGTTGATAAACATTAGGTTGTTTTTGGCTAATTTGTGTCTCAGGTTGTTTAACTATGGCCTGTTTGAGTATTTTTCTATCGTGTCTCCTAGTTTTTTGAGGATAATTATATCTGATGGCATATTAAATTGAATTCTGAATTTCCTAGTTTTCCAGATAATATTATGTGTGAGATTCTTGCCAGTTGGTAGAATTTTGTTGTTGATATGGTAGGTGATTGGTAAAGGTGACCAGAAAGAGTTTTGGGTGTCTTGAAGTCTGTAGCATGTTGTAATGCCAGAGAGATTATTGATGTTAATTCTGGAAAGGAAGTTAGATGCATGCATTTGCATTTGTCTTTCGTAAAGGTTGATTAGGTTGTATTCGTATTTGCTAAAAAGAGTATTGTTGGAAACTGTGTTTGCAAGTCCTATTTTGTGTTTGAATGTTATGAGGGCTTTGAACATTGTTTGTTGATATTTTTGGTCAGATAGAATCATGTCATTGAGTAGATATTCCAGACTTAAAATTAGGACGTGGTTGAGGATATATCTGCTTTGTTTGTCTGTGATTTTCTTTGATCCAATTAATTTTGCAATTTTGTTTGCTTTAGTTTTCATAAGTGATGTTTAATATCGTTTGTTGCCTTTGGCACAGTGCCATGTGCCTAGTATTTTGATTGGAGTAGTGAGGGTAAGGCCTTTGATGATTTGATTCTGAAAAACTGCCCCTTGATCTTTATCTTGTTGTGTGTCATTAATGATAAGAAGGACTAATTTGACCAGATTGATTTGAATGTCATTGAGTTTGTAAAATAAGGTTGTAGTGTTGAAAATGTTTTAAGTTCGTGTTGGTTGTTTGCAAACCATGTGGTATCATTTATATAGGTGCATGCTGAAATGTTGGTGGTTTTCAAAGTCCACCCTTGTCTGATGTCATCACAGGTTTTGGTTGTTATTGTATAGCCTTTATGTGCAGTTGCTATTCTAGATAAAAGTGGATTATAAAAAATTTGTCAAAGCAGTGCTGAGATTGTGTCTCCTTGATTAATACCATCTTTTACTAGGTATGGTTCAGTAGGGCCAAATGGTATGGAAACTGTATTGTTGCGGGATGAAGGTTTGATATAATGTTTATGATAGTTGGAGGAATTTTGATTCTTCTTAGTGCCTTGATGAGCATCTCCATTAGTACTGAGTCATATGCTTTTTACATGTCTTGGCTGAGAATCCAGGCTTGTTGTGAGTTTGATTTGACATGTTCTATGATGTTCTGAATAATGTGAATCAGTTCTTGGATATTGTAGCCTGGTAATACTGCCCAATTGTATTGAGAGAGGATATTGTGTTTGTTTAGGACTTTGGCTAGTCTATCGTTGATGCATTTTGTAAATATTTTTCTACCAGTTTCTAGAAGTGTAATGGGTCTATTTATTCTGAGGTTGTTGTTTCATTTTGAGGTTTGGGAATTGGGATCAAATTTCCGTTTCCAGTCATTAGGAATTATCTGTGTTTTGAGGATGTTGTTGCAAAGCTCTGTGAAAAATGAGATTGCTTTGGGACCAAGTTTCTTGAAGATAATATATGGTATTTCTGAGGGACCTGAGTGAATTATTTTGAGTATCTCTTCTTTTGTAATAGAGTGTGTTGTATGGTTGTACTATTTGTGATCGATGTTGAATCTGGGTGTGTATTCCTGTACCCATTCTGGCCATTGGGTAATTGTTTGAGTGTTTCTTTTTGCTGTCCATTGGTGATAGTGTGTTCTGACTGTGTCTTTAATTTGGGATGTTTCGGTTGTTATTTTTAGAATGTCATCTTCTGTTATGATTTTGTTCAGGGTGATGTGCTTATATGGTTTTTCTAGGATGCTGTTGATCATTGCGTGTTTGTTGTTGTTTATGTGTTGCAGTCTCCTGGATATTGCCATTGTGATTTTTTGTTTTGTTCTATATTTGGTGACTATTTGGAGTACTGATTTCAGTTTGATTATAATTGCATTGAGTTTTTGAATCCAGTGGTTGAGTTCTAGATTTTGAAAAGAGATTATGCTGATTGTGGGTAATTCGGATATTTGGGGAAAAGTTGATTGGAGTGAAGTTGTGCATTCTTGTAGTTTAGTTATATTGAAGTTATATGGCATTTGTTTGACCTGTTTTGCTAGTTGAAGAAGTTTGAGTAGATCTGTGATTTTGTTGAGTACTGGGGAAGAAGTAGTTGGATCTTGGGTGATTCTTTTGTTATGTTTGATCTTTTTGATGAATTTATTAGCTGCTTTTAGGATGATAACTTTTAGAAAATTCCACTGAGAATCGGTTGACCTGGATGTGATTTCATGTTGTGAGATTGCTGTCTCGATTGATTGTTAGAATTTCTGCCAGTTTTTCTCTGAGGTGTGGAGCCAATTGTATCGACTTTTCCTGTGCATGTGTATTTGATGGGTTGATATGGAGAATTGCCATGTTTCTAGATGACATATTGTAGCCACATGGTCGCTGTTTATTAAAGATGCTGTGTTTTTGTCAATGTAGGCTTCTGTTAGGTTCCAGGTTTCTTTTGCGGATATCCAGATTTGATTGATTATGCTGGTTTGGTTTCTGGAGTTGTGCCAGGTAAATTCTTTGTTATATGAATTTATTTCTCTGAATGGGATAAAAGGTTATGTTCTTGGAGAAAGTTGATAAAGTTGCTGAGTGTTTTGTCATTTGGTTGGTGATTGGGAGATTGTTTGTCTATTGAGGAATTGGCGACTTTATTGAAATCCTCTCCAATTATTATTGCCCAGTTTTTGTTGTATGCATCTATAATAAGGTCTTTGCATTTATTGTGGATTGATGTTTTAAGAGAGTGGTTGAGAGTGGGATGTAGATTTTTATAATTCTGACAAACTTTTTCCTAGAGAAGGAGAGATCAAGTGCAATTAGTCTGCCTGGGATTTCTTGGTGTTTGAAGACTCTGGTGGTGAGATGTGGGGTTAGTCTGATAGCCATACTCTAGCCAGTGTGTGTTGAATTATATGTCCACCAGGTTTTGAATATATTGAATGTCCAGTATTTGGATGTTTTAGAGTTTCCATTGGTTTTTATAATGATTATAATGTTCCATTTGTTGCTTTTGCAGTATTCAAACCATAGGTTGCATTTGTGTTCAATGGACAAGCCTCTAATGTTTCTGGAGCATATTTTCCATATTAAAGGGGTTTGATTGTATTTAGAAATGCTTGTTACTTGTGTATTTTCGTAATTAGGTGTGTTGTTGATCGAGGAAGATTGGGATAAAAGAGAGGTTGTTGAAGAGGGGGGATCAGTTGAAATAATTGGTAAGTGTATATTTGTTGATAGTTGATAGTCGTGATTCATTGTTTTGATAAATTCTGGGGATTTGTGTTTTGTGTGGAGGTAAGTTGCATTTCTATGAGTTGTTCGCAGAATGAAGTCATTTGTGCGATTGAGTTTTCTAAGTTGTTCATTTGATTGGAAAGTTTTTCTTGTTCTACTCTGATATCTTATGCAGGGCTAGTGACACGTCTTTTCCTGGCTATGCTAGAGGTAGTGCTATAAGAATCTTTATTATCTTGATTTACCATTGTAGTTGTTTCTTGGAGCGATTCCTCTAGTGAATTATTGTATAAGTCATTCATTTTATCTTCGAGATTGTCAATTCTTTGGTTGAGTATATTGAGATTTTGTTTGATTGAAAGAACTTCATTACTGAGGTGTTAGAGAATATTGTAGATGTCTTTCAGTGTGGGGTTTTTGATGTGAAGGGTTTGACTTATATTTTGTGATTCTGCTGGCTTTTGGTTGTCTTTTACTACCTGTGCAAATGATCTTCTGGGGGAGAGTTTGGTTTTGGATTTTGGGATGCCTGCTGGTTTGAATCTTGCATATAGGTGACCTAATTTCTTGGTGTTGAGTTTTTTCTGTTCTGCTGATTGCTTTTGGCATGCTCTGGTGGGACAGTTTTTGAGCATGTGTTATGTACTTGAGCAGATATTGCAGTTCTTTTCAGATAGTTCTGCCTATGCAAGTTCAGTATTGCCTAGAAAGGTTTGGATGTTCTTGGCTTGTAGAAGAGTTTCTTTGTCTTTAAAGCTTAGGACTGACTGCAAATCTCTTTCTTATATAAGTAATAGTGCGTGGGATGTAGTATATTTGTGCTTTGGTTATTTGAATGATATCTTTGAGGTCAAAATCTGTAGTGCCTGGGGAAGGTTGATGAGTTTCAATGTGTATATGCTTCTTTTTTCTTTGATTTGGTTCGTATTGAAAAATGGAAAAATTCTAATCAAGTCAGCTTTGAAGGGGATTGCCTAGTGGTTGCTAATTTTGTTATAATCTTATTGGTTGTGGAATTCTATGTTAACTGATTTCCACATGTCTATTGTTTGCATTTTGATCAATTTAATTTCGCCAAATTTGGAGAATCTGATGCAGATGTCTGCAAATGTGGTGTTAAGGGGTATGTCCCATGCTCTGATTGTTTTGTTTTTGGCTTCAATCCTGTTGTATATAGGTAAGGGTTGCATGTGAATGGTAATGTTATCATCAAGCTTAATGTTTTTGGCTTTGTCTGCATTTGATTCAGATCCAAAAAAAGCTGTAATATTACTTTCTTCTTGGGATTTGTTGATTCTGATTGATGTGAATGATTCCAATTTTGATAGGAATTTTTGTAGAAGTTTGAGTTTGCTATCATCATCTTTGCTGGGAATCTCTGCTATAGAAATGTGCATTTCAAAACGTTTTTTGCCATATTCAATGGACCAGTCAGTTGGTTTGTTGTTTATGGTAAAGGAGGTGTTTTGTTGAACAGTAGTTTCGCTGGAGGAGGGAGAAGTAGATTGGAGTGCCTGTACTTTTTCAAACTAATCGTCATATTGATTATCTGTGTTACTAAAGTCGCGTGGGGTAGATGGGTTGCTTTCATTGTCATTTTGATTGGTTTGAGATGTTTATGTGTTTGTAGTGTTAACTGAAAGGTTTATTCTGTTTTTGTATTTGTATTGTGTATTATTGCTATTGTTGAAGGATAAACTTGTTTCGTTTGAGTTGTATCTATTATTGTATGAAGAAGTTGTGCTTCTTAGGTTCGTTTTGAGAGTGTTTTTGAATGAAGTTTGCTATTCATCAACCTCCATGTTTCTTGTATTATTTTGTTGTGTTTGAGACATTGTTGTAGTTGTATGACCTTGTGTTTGTGTGTTTTTGATTAAAATAGTTCTTGGTATCATGTTGTAGGTAAAACTTAGTGCTTGGAAGTCCATTTTTGCGAAAGAAGAAAATTTTCAAAAAAGAAATTTTCAAAAATCTGATGTATACGAAAAAGTGTTTTTTTTTTTTTTTTTATAAGATAATACACAAGTTTTAAAATAATCTAAATGTGACTGTTTTATATTATTCATAAATTTATATCCTTGTTGAATATTTTTTGGCAATGGACTAATTGATAAATTAGAATATTTATTAAAAAAAGAAATTATTTTATTTCCTGTTAAAGTACTCAGTTTATTTTTTAAAACAAGTATCATTAAATCCACATACGCTTCATTGGAAAATTTATTAAAGGTTTCTTCGAAAGAGTCTGAAGACTTATAGCTATCTAAAGGTTCTTTAATAAATTAATATCATAAGAATCTTCATGAACAGAATTATTATTTTCATGAGAATTTAAATCCTTCACAGAATTCTAAAAATAAATTTAATATTAATAAATAAATTAACATCAAAAAATTAAATTTAAATACCTCCAGGGATCTCTGAAATACTTCAACAACGCTTGAAATACTTGAAAACTTTACTGCCTTTGCATATTTATTAGATTTGCTACTAGAGTCCACTATCAATATATATTTACTAACATACCTCATATATATAGAACACTATGAAAAAGTACGTTGACAGAATTGACATTTGAAACATATTGTAAAACCTTCAGAGATCTTTAAAGGTGTATAGAATTAATCAATAAAGTATTGTTCAACCATGACCAATCAAAATTTTAATTTATAAATTATCACGTCAACATTTTGATAATTATATTTTCAAAGCAAATTACTTCATTTTTTAAGCAAGCTAATAAAATTTATAACCATGAAGTCATTTTCAAATAGTGACAAAGATTTGTATGTAGTTATAAAGTAACATAATTTCTTGGAATTTGTGTTATAAAAGTCTCTAAGGTTCTTCACAATTTCTCAATGCCAAATAAAAGACAAGAAACATATAACATGTTTCAAAACATTATTTTAGATAAAACTTCTAGTGAAAAAGGAAAACATAATAGAAGTTCTTTGCGGGCCTTTGAAAAGACATCAAGTTTTTCGAAGTTTCATGGTCCTGTTGAAACCCCGAGAAAATGCCTCTGCTCGATATAGATAAAGACGTTCCTCACAAGCATCTACGAATCTCCGGAAGTACCTACAAAACTGTGTTGCTCCTGGCTTGGATGTATAAAGGAACTTCAGGTATATTAAAAGAACACAGCACATATATAAATAAATATTAACTATTTATTTAGATTATAATAGGTTTCTTGAGAGAATTTTGAAGTTCAACGAAGCCTTCCATAAGAAAATAGATCAGTTGCTAGAACATCAAAAAAGTGTAAAGGATAAGGTCACCCACCTCAAAAATGAAATTTACGCGAGTATATACAGTTGCTTCCAAAAGTTTGAGTCCACTTACTATGTTTTTATTATAAATTTCAACTTTGACAATTTTTA